>MU858913.1:40544-103978 GCA_033297175.1 Cladorrhinum sp. PSN332
TCACCCAAAAAAATACACTCTCCAATTTAAAACCCCCAAAAACCCTGTGTTTTTAAAAACAAAATTAAAACCGCTAAAACCCCCCCCCCCCCCAAAAAAAAACCCCCCCCCCCCCCCCCCAAAAAAAAAAAAAAGAAAAAAAAAAAAGAAAGCTGCGGCGCAACTCGAGAAACCTCACTAAGCTTAGTATACACTCAACTATACGCCGCCGATCAACCGGGATTTCTTTTCAACCCACAAATCTCACCACCGCCCACTCACAACGTACTTTATATCTCGCTAGATACAAAAATATCAAAATATTATAACCTGCCCCCAAAAAAAAAAAATTTCATCAAAATCTCAACCCCATTCGATCAGGGAGCAAGTAGCTCAGTAAGAAGACTGAGACGCATCATATCTCATACTTAACGAATAGAAGATGAAATATGATCTGATTGTATTGCACTACACTGCACTACACAAACAAAACAAGCAGAAAAATAAATCAACCCAGGAAAGTCGTCGTGAGTTTCGAAGCCTCAAGAGTTCCTTCCCCATTTTCTTTTTGGCCCCAAATGTTTTATATATACATATACTACATACACACCGTGACACATATGAAGTCTGTTTATTTACTTTGGTTTAGAAAAAAAAAAGAATATTTCTTGGGGGGCAAGAATCTGCAGCAGACAATAATAACAAAAAGAATTGGGCAGAAAATGGCAAAAGTAAAAGTTATAAAATAAATTTGTGGGAACTGTGAGGCTCGAACTCACGACCTCAGGATTACTCCAGCGTTAAGCTGGATCATATTTCGAAATATGAGACCTGCGCTCTTCCAACTGAGCCAAGCTCCCTGCTTCACGGGCTGCATGATTGTTGAATTGCCATTCGGTTAATTGCATCCAAGAACAAACCGATCGAACCGCCTGGTAAAAAAGGAAAAGGGAACATCACCATCAATGGCCACACATTTACTGGAATACACGGAATCAGAAAAGACACAAAAAAGAGACCAGTGTAAACTGTTTCCGCATTCTACCAACGCACAATGCAAGTTCATTTCGTCCATGTCAAAAAGTGCGCTGGCCTCAGTCGCCTTCTCCTCAATCTCTTCGTCGCACCATACAGATACAACAAGACTACAAATACAAGCCCTCAGGCTCGCCCTCCTGCTTCGTCCGCAACACTCTCTCGCGGGCAGCTCTGAAATCTGCCATCTCCACCCTCATTCTGCGCTCACGGAGAGCCATCAGACCAGCCTCTGAGCAAATGGCCTTGATGTCTGCACCAGACAAGTCATCCTTCTGCGCAATAAACTCCTCCAAATCGACATCCTCATTAAGCGACATCTTGCTGGTGTGTAGGGTGAAGATCTTGCGTTTAGTGTTCTGGTCGGGATTCTCGAACAAGATCTTGCGATCGATACGACCGGGTCTGATCAGAGCAGGATCAAGCGACTCGATCTTGTTGGTGGCCATGATGACCTTGACGTCACCACGGTCATCAAAGCCGTCAAGCTGGTTGAGAAGTTCCAACATGGTGCGCTGGACTTCGCGCTCGCCACCTGATGTTGACTCGTACCGCTTCGTTCCAATGGCATCGATTTCGTCGATGAACACGATGGATGGGGCGTTCTCTGCGGCAACCTGCATAATGTTAGACATGGACTGAGTGCACAAGAACGTGGCCGAATTTGCTTACCTGGAAGAGCTGGCGAACCAACCGAGGACCGTCACCGAGATACTTCTGAATAAGCTCGCTACCAACAATGCGCAAGAATGTGGCAGAAGTCTGGTTTGCGACGGCCTTGGCCAAAAGCGTCTTTCCGGTACCTGGTGCGCCGTAGAGAATAACACCCTTGGGCGGCTTGATACCCATCTCCTCGTACAACTCGGGGTGCAGAAGTGGCAGCTCCACTGATTCCCGCACTTCCTGAATCTGCTGCTCCAAACCACCAATATCTGCATATGACTCTGTGGGTGCCTTGTCCAGCTTCATAACGCTGACTATGGGATCCGCGTCGTCCGTCAAGACACCAACAATACTGACTGTCTTGTGATGCAGAAGGACGCTTGCGCCGGGCTCAAGAAGATCCTTGTCGACGAAACTCATGATGCTGACATAGTACTCAGGCCCAGTCGTGCTGGAAACGATGGCGTGGTCATCGTCAATCATCTCCTCGAGGGTACCAACACCCATGGGGCTGCCTCTCATGTCATCGACCCGACCGCGCTCGTCGGCATTGCGATCAGCAGCCTCGGGCTCTGAAGTAGGGGCGTTGCTTTCCTTGGCCGCCTTGGATTTTCGCAGGCGCTCTTGGTTCTCGACGTATTCCTCCTCGAGCAGCAGGTGGTCGTGGACACGCTGCATGCGCAGTAATCGGAGCTTGCATCTGCTGGTGGGATAGATGGGGGGCAACTTTGCGGCAGCGCTGGTGCCACCGGCTCTCTTCTTCTTGCGGCCGATGCGAGTGGTGGGTCTCGGGGGCGGCTCGTACTTGGGCTTCTCCTTCTGTTGGTTGGAACTCCCAGGTCAGTAAGTCATGTCCAGGGCAATGTGTTCATCGGGAGAGCTGACCTTCTTATCCTTATCATTCTTTCCGTCCTGGCCACCGCCCATGCCACCCATTCCCGACTGATTTTGACCCTGCCGGCTGTTAGAAGATGATTGGGCAACTGGATTTCCAGATTGATGGTGGTTACCATATTGAATGCGGGACCTCAGTCGACTGAGTGATGTAATAGAAATAGTATCGGAATTAAGGACAGAACCAGTAAACCCAGCTCCCAGTGTTTCTGGTGATTGCTGGTGATGCGTTCTGGGATGGTGGGGTAAAGTTCGAGGTTGGAGGGTGTGGAGGTTGCTGCTCCTGGGATGGTGATGCAGTTGAAGCTGAAGCTCTGCAACTTGCTTCGTTGGGAGTCGCCTGCTGCTCAGCCAGGCGGCAGTGGGACGCGAAAGATGGCGCACAGGCCAGTTAAAGCGACAGGGTCTTTGATCTTGGCATAGCTTATCTGCCCAATCGAAATGACAGTATCTGCCCCGCCAGTGAATTCACGGGCCTGGGCCAGGAGCCTTGCTGCCATCAAGGTTATTGACGGGAACTTGCTGCTGCTGACGTGATGTCGGAGGGCGTTGATTCCAGAACATATTCAATGTTCAACGTCAAGGAGAAGAGCAGTTGTTTTTCTTTGAACAATACTACTTTTTTAAGTTACCAAATCTAAGTGTCCGGGTCACGGTGGAAAGAGGTGGGCTGGGTTACCTGGTTGGGGAAGGTCTAGATTCACTCCAGGGCGGATTCCGTGCTCATTGGAACCCTCTGATCCGTGCAGCTGAAAGTTTCGTCGTTTGACCGAGGTGGGAGCCTACGGATTGAACCTTACCTGCCCGATGGTCAGCTCACACCTCCGCTCATTCTTCCAACCTCTCCGGTGGAGACATTCACAGTGTCCCTCTCTCTATTCAGCCAGCACCACTTTTTGGCCGTTATGCTTTCATGATTCCACTCTCTTGTCGCCCAACCCGCTTTTATTCCGTATAGCCATTCTAATAACCCAATCCAGTTGATGCGGCAAGAGTGCCGCCGCCTTTGCAAACAGAACTAAAAATCTCTCGACGGAGCCGCATGCTGCCACTTTTTGCCCCGTTACCCCTCCACAGCCTTGGGTTTGCTCGTCTTCACCCCGCCATCCGAGACCCTCACGCCCGACACTTCATAAACCGAACCCCTCCACCCTTTTCGTTACCTTCGGCTCACCACACCAGCCAGCCATGACTTCCACTCGCGAGCGTCGGGTTCTGAAGGAGTTGTCCGACCTTCAGAATGACTCGGACCACTCGGGCGTCTCGGCAACACTAATCGACCCCTCCAACTTCACCCATCTCCGGGGCACCCTCCCAGGACCTCCAGACACGCCCTACGCCGGGGGCACTTTTGCTGTCGATATCCAGATCCCGGATACATATCCGTTCAAATCCCCCATCATGAAATTCGAGACGAAAATCTGGCATCCAAATGTCAGCAGTGTGACGGTACGTTCGGGACACGCAGCCGGGGCGGGTAGCAATGAGTATGGCAATAGAGCGATGAGGAACTAACTTGTTGTTTCTTATCTGCCCAGGGAGCAATCTGCCTCGACATCCTTGGCACCGGCTGGTCACCTGTCGGCACGATAAAGATGGCGCTCATCTCCCTCCGCATGCTTCTCGAGACCCCGAACCCTAAGGACCCGCAAGACGCCGAAGTTGCCAAGATGATGATGGAACAGCCGGACGCTTTCGCTCAAAAGGCCCACGACTGGGCTGTCATGCATGCTGGGGCGCCGAGGAGGGAACAGCCCAAGCACAACTACAAGCCCGCCGCGGCACCAGTGGTCAATGCTCAAGCTAGGTACGAAGGGGGTGGATGAAAAGGACAAAGACAGTGCTGACAAAGACAAACGTGGCAGGTACCAAGGATACAGCAAAGACCTTGTCGACCGATTCGTTAACATGGGTTTCGACGTCGAGGCTGTAGTGGACGCCTTCCAATATGTGGGTATCGATCGCAACGGAGGCGAGGACTACGAGCTTGAAGAGGCTTATATGGGCGATATCACCGCCCGACTTCTTGGGGAGAACTAGAATTCTCAAACTTGGGGGTTACGCCAGTGGCATGCTCAGTTGCAGAGGCGATATTGGGCCTTGGCTTTCAGATGGCACCGATTCGTTGAGAGGCATGGGCCTTTGGCTTTGAACCCCCTGGCATTCATGTCTGAACATGCATTTCTCAGGACGCGTATTCACCAACTACACGAGGAAGACAACCAGTATGTGCAAGCCCGTCAGGCCTGGTACCGCCTTGGGCGAGCGCATAATAACAACACACGGAGTGAGCCATGATGTTACGTGCGATTTCATCCTAGAGGTACGAGGTTGGTTGGGACGGTGGTTGACTCGGGAGAAAGGGCGAGGATTATCAGCGAAGGCCATGAAGGGTCTGTCGAATGGCGGGCGCCACACATGAGCCAAGCCCCCTACAGACGCTGAAGCGGTTATCAAGTTTTTCTTTTTCTTATTACGCATGGGTAAATGGAGTTTACGGAGAAGTGGAAACACAGGAATCAGGTTTTATTGCATACAATATCCTTTTTTTGGGATGGAAAGGCGTGGTATTAGTGAGTTAAGTAACAGCGCGTATATTCTATTAAAGAGGGCGGAAACAAATGATGGTGGAAAGAGAGTTCTTGCTGGCTGAGTGGTTGTTTCTTTTCAGTGTGCGGTTTTTTTTGTTTTTTTTTTAATTGTATTTTTGAGAGACTACTACTAGACCGACAAGACTTTTCACAGTACAATTTTACTCTCACTTCATTGAAAGATGTGTAAACGGGGGGGGTTGCTTCAGATTGTAAGAAAAAAGTGTCCCGTGTATTTCCAGAAAAAAAAAAAAAAAAAGGGAAAAAAAGAAAAAGAAAAAAAAGAAAACGACCTGTTCATACTTGTTTACCGAGATGTTGTCCATTCCACTCTCAAGAAGCCTTGTTGTTGTATTTGCAAAAAGGTATACCTGCAGAGTAACAGGTAGGTTACGTAACTGCCAAATTAAATGTTCAAAGGGGTATGTATACTATGCACTACATTGTAAGTTGCTCTCATGCGAAATAGGGTTATACATATTCCATATTTACATATTTACGTGGAGGAGAAGAGGTAATATGTGTCTCTCTGTGTATACTTTTTTCCTAGACTGATGATGGTGTAACACACTACATGTGTTACACACGATAGCAATCAATAGCAGAAGCAAAAAAATAATATTGGAGAAAGATGCCTAAGGTAAGGTAAGGGATGAGATGAGATGATCTGGGATTTGAGAGAGAAAAAGAGATACCAGATACTAGATAGTAAACTGGGAAGATACCTACCTTCCGTCGGCTGACAATAACGGATTTGTTACGTATGTATATACTGAAAAAAAAAAAAGTAGATTTACAATAAACTCCGACAAGGTCAGCCAAAGTAGTGTTTTATGTGACAATTGAGCACAACTGCTTTAACCAGCCAGTTGACAAAACCCGAAAAGAAATGCCAGAATCACGAGGCTTTCTAGAAACTAACATGTAGTCTAGAAGCAGTGCATATATATATACTGTTGTGACGATTGCCGACGCTGCCGCAGTTTGCATGTAACCGAACCGATTCTACCTATTCCACCTATTCCCTCTGTTGAATATGGAAAAGGAACAATCGTACGTCATGAATTCGCTACCGGTGGTCATTGATATATAGCCCTATCGTCATAAACCTGAAGGCTGTTTGTTCCTTTGAGTAAGAATAGTTTGATCCAGTGTCAGAAAGCTCCATTTTACTCCCGAGTTGCCCACATTCATCCCATTCATAACACATGGTTCAAACCAACTTGAGCAACGGAAAAAGACACGAGAGAAAGAGAGCTTGTGAATATCACAACATAATTAGGGTGTGTATGTGTCCAGGCCGCCGTTCCCACCAGTCTATAAGATTTTTGCAATATGACAAGCAAAACCGCAGTCAGATAGATAATCCCCGTAAAAAAAATGTTTAACTGCGCCAACGCTCATCTCGTCCATCCCTTGTCCGAACCCGGGCCGTCCGCTTGCTGTAACAAATAAAAAAGCCATGTACAAGGGGAGTAAGTATCAAAGCGCAGCACCGTCTATCCTGTGTTCTAGTATCGTAACTTAAAGAAGGTCGCGTCTGACGAACTCGTCGCGGAGGGCCTTGCCCAGGCTCGCGGGCGAGCGCTCAACGATGACACCAGCGGCCTCGAGGGCCTTGATCTTGGAGTCGGCGCCGCCCTTGCCGCCAGCAACGATGGCACCGGCGTGGCCCATGCGGCGGCCTGGAGGGGCAGAGATACCAGCAATAAACGAAACAACGGGCTTGCCGCCGTTGGCGGTGTTGTATTCCTTGAGGAAATCGGCAGCCTCCTCCTCGGCAGAACCACCAATCTCACCAATCATAATGATACCATCAGTCTCCTTGTCCTCAAGGAAGACCTTGAGGCAGTCAATGAAGTTGGTACCGCTGAAGGGGTCACCACCGATACCAACGACGAGGGACTGACCGAGACCGGCCTGGGTAGTCTGGTTGACGGCCTCGTAGGTAAGGGTACCGGATCTGCTGACGATACCGATGCGGCCACGCTTGTGGATGAAGCCGGGCATAATACCGATCTTGCACTGTCCAGGGGCAATGATACCGGGGCAGTTGGGGCCCACCAGGCGGGTCTTGTTCTGGGACTTCAGGATCGAGGTGATGCGCACCATGTCTGTCATTGTTGCGCCACCGTTAGCACCCGTGTTCCTTCCAAGCTTCTAGATTTTCCAAATTTGCACTAACCATGCTGGGGAATCCCTTCAGTGATGCACACAACGAGGGGGACCTCGGCGGCGATGGCCTCCTCGATGCCAGCTGCGGCGAGTGGGGGCCTGGCGGCTTTTTGTTAGCGCGGTTATGGGGCTGATAGGATGTGGCTCGGGAGTTACGTACGGCACGAAGATGGCGGTCGCGTTTGCGCCAGTCTCCCTCACGGCGTCGGCGACATTGGCGAACACCGGGAGACCGAGATGCTCCTGGCCGGCCTTCTTCGGATTCGTACCACCAACAACCTTGGTGCCTGCATGTAGAAATCGGTGCACGTCAGAATCGCATGTTTCGTTGTCGACTCCACTGCTAGTCATTGCTGCCCGTGGGGAAGGATGGGTTTACCGTAGTCAATCGCCTGCTGCGCATGGAAACTGAACAACGAAGCACGTCAGCATGAATCTGGTTTCCAACACCAACATATGCCCAACAATGAGTTGCGCGCATTTGCTCGATGCATATTGTGAAGCATGTAGGAGGACTCGATAGATAGGAGGAGGGGTATGGAAGGGGGGCGAGATAACTCACGTTCCCTGCTTTCCAGTGAAGCCCTGAAAAAGGACCTTGGTGTCGCCGTTGATGCGGAGGTTCTGGATGGTGCTCGCATAGGGGCTGTTGTTGGAGCTATAGCAGCGCTGGGAGATCTGGCGCAGGAGCTTGCCCGCAGGCCTCGATTGTCTCGCAAATGCCTGCATGGTGTGTAATGTGTGCGTTGTTGTGTATGGGAAAGGGAGTGTTCCTGCAGACGCGGATCCAGAAAAATCAATGGATGGGAGAGACCTATTTGGAATACGGGGGTCGGGCTGTGCGGTAGATATCGTCGGTATCTTCGAATTGGCATTCAACAGTGTTCCGTCATTTCTCCAAAAGCGACCCTGTCAAAATCTCCAGCGAGCCAAGCCGCTTCAGGTCCATCTTGTGATCGACCAACCAACAAGCCCCCATCATTGACAGCAGGGATCCACTCAATCTCGGAGCCTGGCAGTTGTCTGCCAGACGGCGGTAGTGTTTTTCCCGTCCGGGTTCCCCTTGCGGCAACTTCCTCGCCACGGGAGCCGACAGTCTCCGATTCAACCCGCCAGGGTCCAAACATTCTTGGCGCAGTAATCTATTACCTTATCTTATCGGCAGCCAGACTGCCCCGCATCGACAAAAGTGCTGGAGCTCAGAATTAATTTGAAGCCATCACCAACACGGTTAAATCACACACAGACACCATGATACCCATGGCGACAGCAACGGCCACGATGACGATCCGCAAAAAGGATGTAAACCTCCCGCCAGAGAACGAGCGCTTCCTCAGATGTTGCGCCGACGTAGCAAACGCCCTGATCGAAGACCATGAAGCATCAAGGGACCCCAGCAAGCCAAGAAAAGACATCAATCTCAACAGCCTGCGTTCCAAGTTCTCCAAAAAGCACAAGCTCAACAATGTGCCCCCATTGACAGCCATCATCGCCGCGGTCCCCGAGCACTACAAGAAATACATCCTGCCCAGGCTGATCGCAAAGCCAATCCGAACCTCGTCTGGGATTGCTGTCGTGGCTGTCATGTGCAAGCCTCATAGATGCCCGCATATCGCATACACCGGCAATATCTGCGTCTACTGCCCCGGTGGCCCCGATTCCGATTTCGAATACAGCACGCAGAGTTATACTGGATACGAGCCAACATCCATGCGCGCCATTCGGGCACGATACGACCCCTTTGAGCAGGCGCGCGGTCGTGTTGATCAGCTAAAGTCGTTGGGACACTCGGTGGACAAGATCGAGTATATCATTATGGGCGGGACCTTTATGTCGCTGCCAGAGTCGTACAGAGACGAGTTTATCTCACAACTGCACAATGCGCTGAGCGGATTTTCATCTTTGGACGTGGACGAGTCTGTCAGGGGAGGCGAGTTGAGCAGTATCAAGTGCGTGGGTATCACCATCGAGACGAGGCCGGATTACTGCTTGCAACCACATCTCTCCAGCATGCTGAGATATGGCTGCACCCGTCTGGAAGTCGGCGTACAGTCACTTTACGAGGATGTTGCGCGCGACACCAACCGTGGACACACTGTTGCCGCGGTGGCCGAGACGTTTTGTCTGTCCAAGGATGCGGGATTCAAGGTGGTCAGCCACATGATGCCGGATCTTCCAAATGTTGGCATGGAGCGTGATTTGGATCAGTTCAAAGAGTACTTTGAGAATCCTGCCTTCCGGACGGACGGTTTGAAGATTTATCCTACGCTCGTCATTCGTGGAACAGGTCTCTATGAATTATGGCGGACAGGGAGATACAAGAACTACACTCCCAACGGCTTGATCGACCTGGTAGCTCGCATTTTGGCACTCGTGCCTCCATGGACACGTATCTACCGCGTCCAGCGCGATATTCCCATGCCACTGGTCACTGCCGGTGTTGAGAACGGCAACCTGCGCGAGCTGGCTCTGGCAAGGATGAAGGATTTCGGAACAACCTGTCGTGACGTTCGAACTCGTGAAGTCGGTGTCAACGAAGTCAAGAACAAGATCCGACCGAACCAGATCGAGCTGGTCAGGCGCGATTACACGGCCAACGGAGGATGGGAGACTTTCTTGGCTTACGAGGATCCCAAGCAGGATATTCTTGTCGGTCTGTTGCGTCTCCGCAAGTGCTCTGAGAAGTACACCTTCAGGGAGGAGCTGGTGGGCCAGCCGACCAGCTTGGTCAGGGAACTGCACGTGTACGGCATGGCGGTCCCTTTGCACGCGCGCGACCCGAGGAAGTTCCAGCACCAAGGATTCGGTACGTTGTTGATGGAGGAGGCCGAGAGGATCGCGCGGGATGAGCACGGAAGCGAAAAGATCAGCGTTATTTCTGGGGTTGGTGTCAGGAGTTACTACAAGAAGCTTGGGTACTGGCTTGATGGGCCGTACATGTCGAAGTGGCTCGATGGCAGGCCGGGCCCAACGCAGGATTAAAGGAATGCGGCCTTAGGGGGTTTTGTAAACGTCATTGCAAAAAGAAATTGTGTTTTGCCCGGACTCGGACCCTTCCTCGGGAAACTCCCCCTCCAATAGTCGCCAGGACTGGTCGGCAGGGACTACCAAGTCCCTTTTCGGCCAGAAGCTCAGTCCCTCGGGATTGAGAGGCCACGCGCTATCAAATACACCATGCGCACTGGGAATCAAATTTCCTTGGTTACCTATCAACTTAGGCTAGGCTATATCCTGCTGAGCTGGAGGGCCTGGTACTCATGGTCATGATGGTTGATTGACAGCTCGGGGGTTGGGTTAAACGAGGATAGGATTAGGATAGGGGTTTTTCATGGGTGATGAGATTGAATTGAACCCTGGAGGTTTTCATGTTTTGTTAATTAGTTTGTTTAGTATAGCTTAGTAATAGACAAGAAAATTATTTACAACAGACAAGGTAAGAAAGTATACATGGTTAGACTAGGGACCAAGGCGAAAAGCAAGAGATGCTTTTTTTTTTTTTGCTTGGTTTCAAATTTGTCTGTTTGTTCTCCTGGGGTCTTGGCTTTTTTTTTTTTTTTTTCCTGCACAAAGTTGATTATATAGTTTCCCGATTAGGAAGTTTTTTTCAAGTTTTTTTTTTTAGATAGCTCAGATCGATGTTGTTGCCAAGGGTGATTGATTATGCCAAGACATTTGGAAAGAAACTCATCAGAAAAATCAGAAATCAGCGCCGAGTTTGGCTTCCAGCCAGCGCATCACTTTTAA
This sequence comes from Cladorrhinum sp. PSN332, assembly GCA_033297175.1. Classification (NCBI taxonomy): domain Eukaryota; kingdom Fungi; phylum Ascomycota; class Sordariomycetes; order Sordariales; family Podosporaceae; genus Cladorrhinum; species Cladorrhinum sp. PSN332. The sequence goes on from MU858913.1 coordinate 51,626, forward strand.
CTCAGCTATGTGGGGGGTTAACTTGCCAGTCTTTCTGCTCTGTTGTCTGGTACCACTACATAATATACTAGACTATACTATACTATACTATACTGTACTGAAATGCGATGTCGCAGGTAATGGTGATGATGATAGTTCTACTTTGATCGATTGGTAAGAGTAGATACAAGCCCTTGGCTACAGAGATAGGCATGTGCGGCTTCAGAACTTGAAGAACCCAGCATGCGGTTCAAGAAAAGTCTTGAAGTCCTTGAGAAAGCAAAGGGTATGGAAGGTGTGAGTTGGAGCCTCTCGTCTCGTTCTGTGAGACTGGACTACTGGGTAGTTTTACTGTACATGTACAGTACATACATACATACATACATGGCCAGTTCAACTGTACTCTACTCAGGCTCCTACTGGCGCTGTCTTGTTTGGAAGTGGGGATAGTGGGACCTTGGAATAGCACTAGCCAGTTTGTCGTAAAAGGAAAGAAACGAAAAAAAAAAAAAATATTATCTACCTAGTGTCACACACACGCCAGCTACCTAACTCCATAGTAACCCAGCGTGGGCTTTCCTAACTTTACGAGCCAGAGCAGGAGATGCCATCTCTTAAGCGTACCCATCCCGAGCTTGGGGCTTTTAAGTTTGTGTCTGCCGTCTTGACGCCAGTTGCCTAGGTAGGTAGTATCGATCTGTTCCAGTTCCACCGAATGAATGTGTGTGTGTCTCGGGTCGAAGCCGAGGTGCGTCGAGTCTACTGCTTAAAAGACAGAAGCAATTTATTTACATTTCATCTTGAAATGGATGTCTGTCGCCGTCGTCGACATGGTAATTTAATCTGCCTCGGAGATTGAATAGTAGCAACGCGCTCTCTGACTCAGGGGGGTCACTGGTTTGGAACTGGGTCTGCAAAATTTCAACACACATAAAACTGAAAGTTGAAAGTTGCCAGTAGCTGCGGGCGGGGCAGCGCAAAGAAAGAGTAGTAACTAGTAGTAGGTAAAAGACACAACAAAGAAGAATGAAGAGAACATACATACCTATTACCCAGTTAATTAGGCCACAAAACGGGGATGGGTAATTGGAGAGGTGTGAAAAACGATCAAGACGTACGCGAGAACACAGAAAAATAAGAAATAAAAACCTCGAAAATTCAACGCGAACCATGTGGGCGGAAACCCCTTTCACCAACTTAATGTGCTATGGAGAGCCTTTTGATTTTGTCAAATCTTGACAGAGAGGGACGCGAAAACAATCCCGAGTCTCTGAGGCTGTGCCAGAAAGAGAAAAAACTCCAAATCAGTAGATGTGTGCGGGTGGATTCATCGGGCTGGAACTACGCGTGGTAGTGTGTCTACGCGTGGTAGTGTGCAAGACGGTGTTTTTCCGAGTCATCTTTCATCGCGAGGTATATTTTTCCTCATGTGTTGGCCGTCTCTTTCTTTTTTTAAAACACCTTGCGAGGCTCCAGTATTGAAATCGTGTCTTTTTTTTATTATTATTATTCTTCTTCTTCTTCTCGATGGCGACGAGAGGCTTGGAGTAGGAACGATGGGAAGGGGGGATCGAGAATAAGGTCGAGGACGCGGTCGCGGTCGCGGAGATGGAGATGGATACGGGGAGAAGGAGACCGATGAAGACGAACGGACGAGGGTAGAGGATGGAGAGGACGAGGATGGGAAACGAAGGTGTGTCGGATTATTCGTCTGGCTGCGCGTTTGAGAGACGGAATGGATTATGAATATTGAGCGGATAGATGCTTGTTGGGGGGCATAATCTCGTGACTCTAGATGAAGAATCAATGTTTGTTTCGATTTGATACCGGCGCGTCGGGGATGGATATCGGCAGGTGGACGAGTGTGTGTCGGGACATGGCAGCAGTGTCTTCGCAAACGGACCGGGGGATCGGTATCTGCTGACGATGAGGCATCCGAGTCTCAGAAGTCAAAAGGGAGACGAGGGTTGTAAGATAAAAGACATGCTCAGTAGCGTGTCGGTGGCTATCCGGATTGTGAGTGTTTGTACTGTTCTGTCATTGTTTGATCAATGACGAGGCTGCGGGAGGAGGGAGTGGAAGGAGAGAGGAGGAGCTTCGGGTTTCTAGATCCAACAAAAGGACAGGAGAAAAAGTCCGTGGCTATCTGAATGATGGAAGATCGTCAAGCCCAGGAAAATATGATGAGACGAGACGGCAAACGAGACAGCAAGCCAAGGATGAAAGGATTGAATGCAGAAGGGGGACAGCTGGAGGGCTGGAGTCACTCATCTTACTGGTTGAGTAGGTACAGCAGCACTTCACACCCCTGCACTGCCACCAACTCTCGAGGGGGGAAGAAAGACCAAGATCAAAAAATGCCACCAAAACATGCCAATGGTCATCGGATAGGCACAACCTGAAGACGATGCCACTGCTAGGAACTGCTTGTTCATTCCTTTTTGTAGAATTTTGATGAAAAGTGAGGTTGAAAAGAGCGAATAGGGGGCTGTAAGAGAGGATGAGTGTCCTGGGGAACCGGGATGATGGGGGTGTGTGCTGGCTAAGCGCATCGAAGCACCCAGTCGCCACACCGCATCGTGGAGGTCATTCCAGGTTCAGGAAAGCCAGAGTCAACGCGGAGTCTCATCTCCTCCAAGCCAACAGCCCATCTCTAGATGTCCCAGGCTCCTCACACACCATGAGGTGCCCATTCCTATTTGCTTTCGGGCAGGTTTCCCGTACCTAGCCCACACCGGGGAGTCGGGAAGATGGCCTTGCATGTACCTTTTGGTACCTCTGATGCAGCTGCAGCTGGATTTTGAATTTTTCCCCCCCCAGGCTGATTCTCCTTCCAGTCACCCAACTGAGAAGGTGGTGCTACAATAACCCCCACAACTCCTGAGAAGAGGGGGGCATCTGGGCGCTGATGGTGACCGCTTTTGCCAGACCAGCTTGGCCCTTCCGATTTTCTGGCCAAAGGTATCGCTTTGTGCCAGCCAGCAGTAATGACGAGCAATCACGCAGTCAATAGAAAGCAAATAGGAAAATATGTGAACATGTGTTCACACGGTAACACTCAGGGGGCGGCCGCGAACCCGAAGGCCCGCCCAACAGAGTCGCACCAAGCGCTCAGGTGTGCGAGGCAGTCTCGAGATTTGCATCACGGACAGTGCACGGCTTTGTTAATCACACCTCCATAAATCATGAATGCAATTCACGGAATGCTGAAAAGGAAAATGACGTTTCATTGAACTACGCCGTAACAACGCCGATTTTTAATCTGGCCCCATCCATTTCAAACCCAATTGTTCCACACCTGCCAAGAACTAGCGATTTGAAGAGATTCACAGAAGAGCTATGTGCTTTCCGCTGTGACTTGTGCACGCACGCACGCACTCATTAAAGTGCGGAATGGTTGCCTAGCCCCCAGGCAGCCAAGGATCCACCACCCACCCGCCCAAATGATTTGAACGAGAAGGAAAAGTAGATAAAGAAGGGGGAGACCACCGCAAGAATAATTAACTTGACTCGATGTTGAGGTCGAGCCTGAGCTTCAAGTTCATGGCGACTGTTGCCTGGCTGGTGGTTGCCAAGCATCGCTGCGTCGGCGAAGTTGCGGCGCGGAGAGGAGGCCCTTCTTCTTCTCTCGGCATCCGGCCGAGACCTGCGGGTTTGGAATATATTATCAGAGCCGTTGTAAATTGGAATTACCGGGGCCGTGGTGCGCAGGTTGCAATTTGACCAAGAATCTGGCTGGTGACCATTGTGACAACTGAGAAACGAGGTGATGTCCTCGCAATCAACACCGAGTTCCCGCTTCAAAACTGCCCTGCCGGGCAGCAGATTTTCTGCATCAGGTGTGGCTGGTCAAATATTAGACAAGGAAACCCTTTATCTTGGCTGGGCTCTGCAGACTCACGATTCTCAATGATTGGGAGGGCTTCGGTCAGTTGTGGCGGAGCCCAGCTACCGATCCCCTGGAAGTCTGTGAACTGTCAGCGAAGGCATTTTTACTTTGTGCAACATGGAACACACTCTCGTGGGAGCACTGACCCATGGTTATACACCAAATCTTCAACTTCGGTCTTGTTGAGAGATTCGAAAACGCGTCTTGTATTAGAGAGGGTGGGGTATCAGGTTAAATATAAGACGATCTTCCTTTCCTCCATGCTTCTTCTCATCTCGATGTCTTCAGCTGGATGCAGCATCCCGCGCAAATCCATCGTGCAAAAGAAAGTAAATGACCGGTCACATCAGTGGGAGGCAAGGGAGCCCCAATACGTGCTAGGTTGGCTCTGCCGGCACCAGTTACTCGATCAAAACCCAGAGGGCTGTCTCGGTCTTTGCAGATACAGGCAAGTCAGCAACAACCACGGAAAAAAGAAACCGATTGGGGCGTCAGCTGTGCCGCTGGTTAGGCTTGAAGACACGGATAGAGTCTCCGTCATTTTCGGCGTGCCATTTGCAGGCGGTGAGTTTGACAGTGATAGGCGCTGAAGGGGGCGGGGGCCTTCCAGGTTGTTTCAAAGCGGCCGATCTTCCTATCCAGGAGCATTATGCGATCCAGACACTCGGGATGGCAGTCCAGGAATGAAAGAGCGCCTGGAATAAAAAAATGACATGCGGGTATGTGGCTCGATATTCCATTTTCCAATGTAAGCTTCGGATGGAAAGCGAGAGAAGGTTTGGAACCAGAAATTCATCAAACTTTTTAAATTGCGACCCGTTTTGAGCTGCACACGAAAATGGCAGGCGCAACTTGACCGGTGTCTGCGCCTGGCGTCCCTTTCCCAGAGACGATTTTCTTCATCTTGAAGTTCAGTTTAGCTGACCTTTCATCAGGTGCTCGATGCCGTGCCCACGGTTGCTCAGCCGATACGGTGCTGTGACGGCAGATTTTAAGGATGCAATACTTCGACGCGTTAAATCACACATCTCGAGACACCCTGTTTAGTCACGATTGGCGTCATTCGGACTTGGACTTCTATTCTTCATCTTCATCTCCAGCCATCAGCGTGGCTCGGCCGGTGTGCAAGCGGACAACAACAGAGTGCGCCTTTAGGCACTAGTTCCCAGGGTGCGTTTGTAATATTTTCCTTTCTTTTTATAAACCTTGTAACGGCAGCTAATAGGACCTAGTGCTACATCAGACAAGGTCACAAGGCTCAACAAAATCTTCCGAGGTCAGCGGACCGTTTTTCCACTACGAAGCACCCAACAAAAAGAATCCCGACATTGCTTTTAGACCCGATTGTGCGAACAGTGATCTACTAGGAGACGAAAAGAAATACGTCTGGGACGGGTCTGGAAAAAGAAGATGCACTGACAAGGGCGAGATTCGAACTCGCGCCCCTTTCGAGACCAGGAAATTGAACTGATGTTCAAGTGAATTCAGGTAGACCTGAACCTGGCGCCTTAGACCACTCGGCCACCTTGCCATGTTGTTGTGTGGAGATGTTATGCGTTGGATGGATTTATCATGACCGGTAGCAAGTGGTGAGGAGATGGTGATGTCACTTCAAACATCAAAGGTGCACCAAAAAAACCAAAACAACTATTCATTGAGGTATGCTACAGAATCTGGTTTTTGACGCCGCTTCCCACTATCAGAGTCTAACGCCAAAACCACCTCATAGAACCCACACTTGAGAAACCCGAGTGGGCATCCCCACGAGCACTACCTCGACATAAACATCAGACAAACTGGCACACATCCGTTTTAAAAACAGCCACGACAACTGCGATCATTCAAGAATAGACAAGAGAGCGCAACCGAAAGTCAAAAGCCATGCCGCCCATACACCTCTCGGCTGTAGCCCAAGTGATGTCGCTTTACTCTCCGAGGGAATGGGGGCCAGCTGTGTCCGAGTCGGGGTAGGCGAGACCCTGACCGAGGCCGTTGAGCCATTCGCTGTTGGCTCGGCTGATATACCGGTAGTGGCGCCAGTCGCGACAGCTGTCCGCTGAGCGCCTACTGCAGTCAGTCATCGGTGCAACACTTGAGCGAAAAGGGACGCACACCTTGAGGCAAAGAGGAAATATGACAATATCTGTCAAAGACTGACAGAGCGGATGCAGTTGCGTCCGGAAATGCCGGCGCACATTTGGAGGCCACAGCTTTGCTTATAATGCTTTCAAACTCGGCCGAGCTCGAGGCACAAAAGCAGGCGTACGAGGTCGTCTTCCCGCCATCCCCGCACCCAGAGGCCATGTTACGCACGATGGTGCTTAGGGGAGGCTCGGCGCATGATGGCAGTTGAGAATATTCTGGAAGTTGGTTGATGAAGATCTTTTGCGAGTGAACGCCAAAGGGAAGAAAAAAGATGAGGATCGTCAGTGCGGTGTGCATGGTTGGCGACTTGCTCTCACGCAATGGCAAGGGATTTCTGGCAGGACAGGCAGGAAGGACTTTGACTCTTTTCTTATGGGTCAAGTTATGGCCCTCCCTCGTTGCCTGCTCGCCGACATTGGATCTAGGCGCGCGGCTTGGACCGATAACCTTCTGACCGCCATCCTCTTGGGCGCGCCTCGGATCTGTTTTTGTCTTTATCTGTTTATGCACAGTCAAACATGGGAACGAAACAACAAATTTGGCCCTCATTGAGACACAACTCGCATGTTTCAACCACGATGCGTATAAATTCGCGACGGCTGAGGTCTCAGGCCCTCGGAAGGCGTTCATGACTCTGCGCCATTTCGTGTTGAGCAAAAAAGGGCAGGGATCATTACGCGGCCTCGAAAAGAAAGAATCAACATGATTCATCCAGGGGAGAGCGCTTAGGCTATTGAACTGACGTGTAAATTGTTGAGAACTCAGTTTGCGGCTTCGGTGGCTGATTGCGCTTCCCCCCTCTTTCCTCGCCGCACTTTAGTTTTTACCTAATCCGGTCAAGCTGAGATCAACTTTTATGTTATTTGTTTGCTATGGCGGGGCGTGGGCGGCAATAAGGACCACTCGTGTCTTGCCGAAGGTCTCAGATTTTCTGACCAGGTCAGGCTACTTTCTAATATTAGGCCGATCGTCTTCCCCGGGTTCCGTTTTACCACGCTCAGAATCTTCTACTCTGTATTACCAATGGCTTCAATCCTGATGTTGGTTGTTCGAAATGACCGCGCCTTCATCCAGCCGTTTGGTCCTTGTCTTTGTTCTCAGCTGGCTGGGTTGGCTGATAGCTGCTGCAGTACTGGTTGCTTCAGCAGCGATTTCAACGCGGATAATATTTGTCGTCCTTTCAGCGATCTGGATTATCGTCGTTCTCTTGGTCATTGCATTTTCGGTAGTGCATCGGCCTTACCATCGAAAAATGGCTGGGGTCGGGACTGGCCTGCAAGCCCAAACAGAGTACAACCGCAACCTCGGGAATACCGTCATCACACTGATAATTGCAACCGCTGTGTTGCCAGCATTGTATTGGAGCTTCTGGTATAATGACCGGAATCGGAATGTGATAACGCTCGACCGCGATACCGTGGTAGGTTTCTTCTTTCTCGAAAGCTTCTTTATGACGAACGTCGAACTCCTATCTGACAGGTGTCCTTGAGTAGCAAAGAGCATACTATCCTTCAATCACTCTGTTTCAGCAGAAAGACTGGACGTCACAAGCTGTCCTGGACGTTTCGGCTCGACCGAAATGCTTCATCGGTCCGTTCAACGAAACCGCCCCGGAGTGCGGCACCGTTTCTCTTGGATTGGATTGTCAGTGTCACAACAGGTGGGCTGAAGATGTGGTGGATTTTGAGTGGCAGAATACGAGCTACCGCGCCCTGACGTTGATGTCCTCACAGCCAATGGTATCTCTACGACCGACTTCGCTGATGATTGCGCAAGCGTTTTTCACCTGTTAGTAACCAACGGTGCCCTTCGTTATTCCGAGTCTTAGCCCTGACACAAACGTTTGAGCAGATGACCGCCAGAAAGCTCTCGATGACTCCTCTCACATCCTGTCACCAAGTTTCTGGATCGCCATCTACGACCCTACCCTTGCAATAGAGGAGGCGTTGCAAACGGGATACGCCCAGATGAGACTTATCAATGCCAACGGATTGACCAACATCAATATCGGACTCAACAGACGTGAGGCACTTGGTCATTCACCCGCTTATGACTATCATCTCTCGTTCTCGACGATTCCGGCGACGACGACCCAGTGCGATGTGTCTTCACCGTGCTTTGCAAGCTTGTATCTGCAGTTCCCCACGTTTGAGAGAACAATATCGACGCAGTCCGTGGCGTTGGATTGGCAGGTGAGCTTTTGAACAAGCGAACATGTTGTCGAGTTGAGATGTTGACCGTGGTGCAGCAACTCGTGTCGATGGCGGGCTCGTGGTTTGCGCTTTTTCAGCTTCTGGGATGGATACTGTCGGGTTTGGCGTGGTATAAGGGGTGAATGTTGACATATTTTTCTTTCCGTCTTTTGAAGGTTGGCACTTGGGCACGCCTTCAACATGATGGAAGATTTTCATACCACTTACAGCCTGGTTATCTGAGACGAACTTTCCCTGAGCTAGGGTGATCCCATACGCCGCCGCTGCACAGCCTCAGAGGCCCGTTTTCAGTACCCCCGGATAAATTTTCCTTTCGATGTCCCCTGCAGTGTCCACATTTCTGGCATATGCTGGTACACGTTGTGGGATAGTATGTAGCATACTAGTGCATAATATCCTAGCTTAGAATATACTAATATATAACATATACCAGTGCACAATAGGCTAGCTCAGAAAGTGTATTAGTACTGATGTTTGTGATGATTCTATATAAGAAGAGGGCAGCCCGCTACCCAAGGAGACTCAACACCTGTCAGCGGGCGGGAAACGGGACCACCACAAACCCCAATACGCAGGGCTGAAGCAGACCTAGAGCGGGAGAGAAACACCGGGAGAATTGAAGCGGCAACGGACATGGGCGATAGCACAACCAAAACTGTACCAAAATGGATGATGCTTCACGCCGCCCATGAGTGCATCTCTGCGTATAACGATTCGATTGATGGCAGACTGGTCTGTAAGTACAAGGTCCTATTCACGCACTCGGGATACATGCTCCGTGTTCGTCAAGCTAATTACCTTGTTCAGGTGTTCTGCTCTCTGCACATCCAAATCGCCTCGACTCACAATCGCCCTCGACATCCAACCACGCGAAGCAACCGAAAGCGCTCGAAACCATGGAGAGGAGACTCGAAGCGACGATGTACAGAGCGGAGGTGACCTGCTAGGCCTTCATGTCGGCCATGAGCATCCTGGAGAGCGAAAGAGCCATGGAGCAGGCAGAGGGAGTGACGAGACCTGGCAACCTTGGCTTCTCTTTTTCATCCCGATTGCATTTGTTGCCAGCGTTTTTGGCATGAACATCCATCTAAGTTACGGCCATTTTTCGGTATCAGAACGTTCCCTCAGCAATGAAACTGATGACACAACACGAGCCTGCATTTTTCGTCTTCAACATGGCGAGACTCTGCTTCCTTCGTTCTCTTCCTCTATCAAGCGGCCACCTTGCGACGGGTGCTTGTGAGGATGGGGGGAACTCACATCGTATGCGGCTCTTGGAGTTGGCGTTATGGAGATTGCTTGCGAGCGACTGGTCATACACTTCAAAAATGTTGGGCTGCGCGATTCCTGGCAGCGTCGTCATGGCTGGTCCCGTGATTTACTCCACCTTTCTTCAGAAGACCACCAGCTCGCTGCCGGTATACCTTACCAGCGCCCCGTACGACAGGACTCGGACCCCGAAAGCAGTTGCAGCCAGTACAATCTTGCTCGCTGAAAGGACCACACTGGAATCGCCACTAACAGGTGCATCTGAGGCTTGCATGTACGGTGGTGGTATTGTTGTGTCGTCATTCATTCCTCAAGATAGCGCATGTCATAATTAAAGTCGGAAGCGGGCATACCTTTTGGCTCGGCCAAGACGTTTTTATTACGTATAGCTACCTAAACTCCTATTAGGCCTTTTATCCCGCCTTGCTTCTCACCCTGCTCCCCGCAGTTACTATCTAACCCACGAAGCGACCGGTTGATGAATTGAACCCCCCCTTCTCCTTCCCCCCCGCGTCATCCACTGCCGTCTCAAACAAACGCCGCTCAGCTCAACAGGGACAGTCCAGGCACACGGGCGATGGTGGCGGCGGGCTGTCCGTAGCCCTGGTTGCTGACAAATGTGCCCGCGAGGGCGGGGATGGCGTCGGCGGTGCGGGCCGGCACGCTAGCCAGCACCTCCCAGAAGGAGCCGTCCATGTCGGCGCCCGAGCCCCTGTCATCCCAGACGCTCCCGGCCCAAAAGCCGCCGGCGAGCGCCAGGTCGGCGCGGAGGCACCAGACCTGGGTCAGGTCGGGCTTGTTGTAGCCCGACGCGGCGACGTCGCCGACGGCCACGTAGCCGGCGGGGGCGACGGGCCGCCAGATGGAGCCGTCCTGCTTCGCGCCGCTGCCATTGTCGGCCCACATGAGCTGGTAGTCGGTGGGCTCCTTGACGGCGGGGCCCTTGGGCCCGACCTTGCTGGCGTTGTAGCTGACGAGGAGGGAGGCCCGCTGGCCGTTGATGTCGCCGTAGCCCGCGACCACCACGCTGCCGAGCGGGCGGAAGATGTCCTGCGGCACGGGGTGCCAGAAGGCGCCGTCGCGATCGGCGCCGCTGCCCTGGTCGTTCCAGCGCGGTTGGAAGGTGAGAGTCTGTTTGACCACGAGGTCGCCAAAGGTAGCGGTGCCGGCCATGTTGTCAGAGCTGCGAGGTGATGTGTCGACTGCAAGATGGCCAAGGTAGGCGTGATGTCTCTGCTGCTGGTTTGTCGGTCAGAACAGTCGTCGAGGAGGAAACTTTGATGGTACTTATCTTGGGCGGCTGAGCACTCAATCCCTCTGGTCGTCTTTGGCATTGCGATTCTTTGCCGTCGGACCTGTCTGTGGACGCCGCGGCGGCAGGCAACCTAGAGCCAAGCAGCTATATTCGAGACATACATTGCGATGGCGGCCAATAATCAGATGGAAATCGAGACCGCGGGCAGCCGGTGCATACATTCGGCCAATATCGGCGAGACAAGCTGTCTACTGTGGCGGGCTGAACAGCAGTGGGGGTCGCCGATGCAGGTGGTCTTGTTTCGCCGGCCGCCCTCAGCCCTACCATGCATGCCTACCCCGCACGCCGGCTCCGAGGGTCACGCCAAAACAGAATTTACTACACTATATACAACTATTGAGCGGCAGCACGCCACGAACGTCGATCACTGCTACTTTCGACATACCGAGTCGTCCTACCGACCTGCGGATTCACTTTGTTGCAGGAAGGAGGCTGGCTGAAGCCCCTCGATCAAGCAAAGTTTAACGCCGTAGCGGCTTCAGGATGGCCTGCTGATATGGTTGCACCGGAGATGCCGTGGTGATCAGCGCGCCTACGGGACAGGACGGGACCTCCATCACACCGGAGAGACCCACTCTCCGTCATGTGGCACATCCTTTTTGTGTTTGGTTCCTCAATGAGTTCACTGGTTCCTCGATGGGTAGGTGATCAATTCCTCCGCCTTCTTCCCCCTCGATTCTCTTTTCTTCTTCTTTTTCCATCCACACAAACAGTCCTCACTATCTATCTATCTACACACAAAACGCCAACATGCCGCTGCGGCAGATGATCATGGGATTTGCATGGCATCGAAGAGCGCCGAGAGAAACGAAACGATGGCTGGTGCTGCTACGTTTTTCTCTATTGCATTTTCTTTGCCACTTGATCCAACTCATTTACAGTTCACTTTGGTGCCTCGGAAGGCGTTTGGCGAATTTGCTACTAGGCTTGTGCGCTGATCATCACCTGGTTTAAGAAAAAAGGAAAAGAACATACAGACAATTCGACTACTAGGACGACAAGTTTGTGTTTGTTTGTTTCCGACCTGAAATTATCATTAGAAGGCAAGTTAAAGTCAACATACGATGCAGGCAGACAGGCAGGCGTGTGTTCTTGGACAAAATGATGAATGCAAAAGCTGACCATGGCCAAAAAAGAAAAAAAAAAAGAAAAAAAGATATCAAGCAGGATGGTATTGAGAGAAAGAAAAAAGAAAAGAGTCAAAAAAGAGAGATTCCATACCTAGTCTCTCTTCCTCCTACGACGGTAGAAAAAAAAAAGATAGATACAAAGGCAGCATAGTACTAGGATAGAAGAAGAGAAGACAAAAGAAGAGTCAAAGAGGAACCCCCAGGCTCCCTCAGCCATTGTGTGTGGCTGACCACCAAGGGGATACAAAGAGAAAGTATGACGTTTTGGAATCGAACCCGCGAGTATGTAAGTGAGTTTGCATTTTGTAGTTCTGGAGCGGTACAGAAAACCTCTGCGCGCCACCTACCGCTTGAGTTTCACCTTGAGTGTTGAAAAGCGAGGTCGGTATTCGATTTGATAGGGGGCAGTGGGTATTTGTGTGCCTGCGCCATAAACATATCTTTAAGAAGCTGCATATTGGTAACCGTTCATGCCAGTCCCGGCACTCCAATGTTTATTTGTACCCCTGATTTCGTTCCCGTGGAAACAGACCTCCACTGTTTTCTTATTGTTTGCTTTCAACTTTGGAGTAAATGAGATATTTTACATTCACGGCATCTGACCTCTGTTTAGCATCGGCGTATCAAGATGATGATAAGCAGTTAGATCGGGAATACAAGGCGTTGTCCTGGGTTGCAACCACATCTCCCACAGTCGTTGCACGTGAAAGTCACCTGACACACCGCCAAAAGATAAGCAACCGCCAAGAGTCCAAGGGTCCAAAAGACCCGCCTTTATCTTGCTGGGAAACCATCAGCGGCGACCAGGATAAGAACATCCCCACTTTATTCTTTTAGCATATCAAAAGAGCTGGAATATCCACTGAACAGCTCACCTAACCCCCCCACTTCAAGATTCCCCCCTCCTTACCCAACCTCTCCATCCATTCCGGGTTCCCTGCATTGCGTGCTGCAAGCGTCACTTAATCTTTTTTAGTGTTTTAAATAATTTTTTTTTTGCCCACTCCTCCAGATTAAAAAAAAAAAAAAAGATAAAAAAAAGTTTCTTGATTGAAACACGCGCAAAACCTTCGGCTCCGAGTTTCAACACTCGTCCGCGCCCAAACCCCCTTCCATTTCTCGTTGCCGATTCTGCGGCGGTCAACACCACTGCACAGCTCACAATGCCGCCAACCCCTCCTCATCCCTCCCTCCTCATACCTCCGTCCTCGGCTGCGTCCTCTCACTCCTCTCACTCCCCCTCATCATCATCCTCCTCCTCCTCACAACATTTATCCCAACGCATCGCCCGCCAAGTCCACTCCCAAGCCCGCCTCCTCCGCGGCATCACGATCCTCACCTTCCTCCCCGCCTTCCCCTTACTAATCGCGCACGGAGTCCTCTCCAAATCTCTGGTCCCAGCAATCGGTCTGGTGCCCTTATTCATCTCTGCCGTCGTGGGATTGTTTTTGATTTCAAAGTATCGCGCCAAAGATCGTCGACAAAATCAACTACAAAACACTACCACTGTTGAAGTTGTTGGGGGAAGGGGGGTATACAGTGATGACGATGTGTTGCAAAATCACCCGCCGGATGAGAGTGCAGGTTGGGAAGGAAACCGAGAAGACGAAGACGAGGAGGACGAGACGATAAGAGAATCGGTTTTTACTCACAGGATTCTGGTTTTCTTGACGGATGCGGCTTTGACGGTCGGTTTCGCCGTCGTTTTGGGTTTCACCTGGGTCAAGACGGAGATGATGAACGGGGACGCGATCCTGGCCATGCTGGCCGCGTATGGGACTATCCCCTTGTTGGTGAATTTGTGAGTTTTTTATCCACTCCCGGTTTCTACAAACCAAATCATATTAATTTTTTTTTTTTTTAAAAAAAAAAAAAAGAAAAAAAAAGAAAAAAGAAATACTGACTTTGAGACCCAGCTTAATCCACCTCTACCTCACGGTCCGGGAATTCATAGCCGGACTCGCCCTGCACGGCCTGGTCCAGTATGCCGCCTGGCACGTCTTGCCCCCCGACTGCCCCGACTGCGGCAGTAGACTGCGTCCCGAAGCTCACCCGCCCATTCCGTGGTACGAGTCCGTTTCGAGGCCCAAACTGAAGCTAAAGTTGAACTTGTCTGCGCCTTCTCTCCCGACTCTTCCAAAGGCGTCCTTGCCTTCTATCAAGGTCCCCGCTTGGTTGAAGCGCGGCGGATCCCAATCGGCGGCGGCGGCGGCGGTGGGAGGGGAGGATGCCAGTCTGTTTGTGGATGATGAGCAGATTCAGCGGGATCGGTATCGGGATGATCCCGAGGAGGCCTCGTCGACTGCCGATGATAACGTGATTGCTACGGGGGCGATCGGGTCTGGCTCGGTGGTTGAGGAGGTCATCATTGTGGCCAAGAAGGATAAGAAGAAGAGGTCGATTTCGGGAAGTTCGCCCATGTATGGTGAGGATGATTCCTCGTGGGCTTAGGGGAGACGGTAAAGTTTGGGTGAGGACGAGGGCGGGGAGGTTGTTTGGAGACCGCGGAAGAGGGGAGAGGGGGGGCAAGGGGGGAGGTAGTCTTGTTGGTGAAGATGGGTGATGTCATGATTGGGACGGGTGATGTGTGGGATTTGAGCGAAGCGTTGCGGCGATCGGGTGGAAAGGTACATTTTGCATCTGTTGATAGGTCTTTGCGTCAGATACCCCAGGTTCGCTTGCTTTTCTTTGCCTGTCATTTATTGTTTTTGCCAGTTCTTGCACATTTAGAATTTATATATCAACATTAACTAGCGCTGCTTGGTTTCGTTTGGTTTGCATCGCCCATGAAAGGTCAGGTACCTACCTACATTTGCCTCTTTGCATTCACACGATTTGTCCGCGTTGGACGCAAAGTAGATTTATTCCTTCATTATTAACCTGAAGGCTGTTTATTTAGTACTAGCTACCCATTTTCACCTCTTTAATCGGTATTTTTCAGCCATATCCTCCGAATATTCAAAATCGATTCCAAATCTTCTCCCCGTAACCTCGCCATCTTCGTTCTTAGTCTCCCACCAACCCATGGTAAACAGCTTTCCCTCAAATATCTCAGCCTTCCTCACCTCCTCGTCGCTCAACCACTCCGAACCCTCAGGGATAGTATCAAGCAAAACCGACCCAGCAAGTAGGCTAGCCACGGCGGCGATGCTACACGGATTCTTGGGCAACAACGACCTCGTATGCCTCAACAGTGCGTACGTCAACACGACGCAGCAAAACATGAACCCCAGCAGTCCTTCCAAAATCCGCGTCGAGATTAGATTTTGGTGTAGGCGCAGTCTGCCCGGTTGTTGCACAGTCAGTACCCCTTCGTACGGTAGATGACCCTGCTCGTTTGTGCTGGCATTGTCATTTCTTGTTGCCTTTGTTGTAACCAGAGCCGAACCTTGGGCCGGCCGACGCGAGTTGCTCAGAATTTGGGCCATGATGATCTGGTATGTCGTCTCAAGCGTATCCATGAGACGGTTGACGTTCTCAGGACCAACCATGTCAGCGATGGGCGTTCCGTTGCGCCCATACAACACAACGGGGAATATCCCTCCGAGATCGACGTCAGATGACATGGCTACGTTTGCCATTGGACTGAGGAACGAATAACGTCCGTCTAACTCGTCAAAGAAGTCGGGAACATGGCTGATATGAGGGTTACTGAGCTCCGAATCCGACTGACCGTTGCCGCCTGGTGGTGAAGAGATGTTGACTAACTGCCACGAGGGTATCATGAATGTTGCTAAAATGGGCACGGTTTCAACGAAGGGCATGCAGCCGAGGTAAGATGCTGTGTCGATCATGTTGTTGGTTGTATGGCCAGCCACGGCAACGACTGACGGACATTTCGGGTCGTAAATATCATCGAATATTATCGAGCCCACGGCAAATATCTGTCCAAAGTATCCAGTACCCGTGAAGTTCTCTTTGATTTTGGGACGTTTAGTGTTCGGAGTAGGAAAATACGAATCCCATAACGCCGGTCTGGGATTTGGGGCGCAGGCGTCCAGCTGCTCGAAGGTAATTGGCGTGCAGTTGAGGATCCCGCGAGCGGCTTCGAGCGAGCTGATTGAAACGAACGACGCGGGATTACCAATGCTCTCAGAGGGGCCAGTACCAAACTCAGCGGTACTAATATCGTCGAGTTGGAGCTGCGGGAGGGCGAGATCGTGATGTGTCCATGTCGGGTCCGAGACATTATTCGACAGAACCATATTTGCATATCTTACCCCCGTAGCACTGTCGGTTGTGCTGAGATTGAATGAGTCAAGCCGAGTAACCTTTGTGGGACCGGTCAGAACCGCTGGCTCAGTCAATAACAAGCCGCTGGTGATGATTGTCAGGAAGGGAGCCATCAATCCCGCCAGTCCTGCTGCTGCAACGGCCCATCGACGCTTGCGTAGCCCGTTCCAAAATGCCGACACTGCAATGTACCGCAGGTGATTCTCGCTGATACTTGTGTCCACTGGCGCCTTGCCCTGTCGAAGGGTGTGATATGGGTCAATGATCTTCATGGATGTGCTGAGTGATCCCAACAGCAAGCTCATACCAACCATGACGGCTGACGGTATGTAAGTCCAAGAATAGTGAGCTGCAGTATCCGAACTCTGAATAGTGGTCAAACCGCGGTTGCGAGCTGAATGTTGATAGAGGAGCTCTAGGCTGATGATCAAAGCAGGAAATGCTCCAAGTATTAGAGTCTGGCCTGGTATGGTCACCGGAAACTCGCGATACCACTTCATCTTGGTGTCGGATGCCGAATCGCTATTACGGCTAACAGAGTCAAGATCAGAGGCCGACAATAGCGGCCCTGTCTCTACAGATTCAGCCCTTTCGATAGTGAAGGCCTGCTGATGATCATCGTCAAGCTTCTCAACCCGAGAGCTGAATCTGTCATTTTTCAGAAGTTGGGAAAGCGTCTCTGTGTCCAAGGCTCCAGTGTTTTGTAGCTTTGTGGTTATTTTGCCGCTTCTCGCTAAAATTGTTGCCATTCCCGAGATTGTCGATGGATCCCGCGAAGCTGCCGTCCCTGGCTCTTTCAAGGCGAAAAGAAGACATCCGGTCAGCAGAACAAGAAGCACGAGAGATGCTTCCATCAGAGCAAAAGACAAGACCGATATAACGAGACGTGTTTCTCGTGATATCGTGACACCCGGAACTGAAGTATTCTCAGCGACTTTAAGGTAAGTGTTCGCGATCTGTGCCGTAACGAGACCGAAGAGCTCTGAGAGAGCTGTCTGAAAAACAGCAGAATCTTTGCTCTCACGGAGCGCGGGAGGCATAGCCGCCTCGATAAAACCCTCCATGTCGAGAGACAGAGACTGCTGAGATTCTGCCAGTGTCCGTGCAAATTCAGTCAGTAAAGCCAACGAAGTGACACCTGAAAGTGCCTGGTTTGCTGCCGAGTCGGGCTGGCCGTTAACGAGAATCTGAGATACTGGTATAAAGTTTCCATTCATGTCTCTAGTCAGTGCCACCTCGCCTTTCTGGACTGAAAAGCTCGGGTTGCACACAAGGCCATAGTCAGGAGTGAAATCTCGGCCCGGTGACTTGGAAGATGAGGACCAGTTACCCGTGATGATAACTAGTCGACCATTCTCCGTGATTTGAGATTCAGAGCCACGGCCATTTGAGCAAAAGCTCCCATTGTAGGCGAATGAACTCTTTTCATCAATGCTGATGTGTAGACCCGAACAGGAATCAGTTTCCAATACAAGGTCAGCTTCGATGGTTTCTGTAACTCTGAACGAAGGATTCAGAGCCATGCCGCCGGTTGTGGGACTATCTGGAAGGGTATTGGGCGTTGAGACGGCTTTGGGCCTGACGGAGAGACTGGTCATGTTGGCCAACTCACAGGAGAGTGTTCCCTCGAAAACCTCGACGCTGGCTGTTAAGTTGAGAGCAAGGGCTGGGGAGATAAATATCAGCATTACGCCTTGTTGTGTATAGAATCGAAGGTTAGCTTACATGTATTATCCAGCGGTTGAAATTGCTGAAATGAATACTGGTGGCTGGTCCCCAAGGGGTAAGAGAGATTGGACGTCAAGATTGCGTAGACATTGGTGGCTGGCATTGCATCTACCGGGCCTAGACTTGTGGCCGAGAATCTATCCGTGATGAGGAGTTGGCCTTTGTCATGACGAAGAGATTGTTCCGCCGAGATGAAGAGACTGCTGGATATAATGACAGCTGATTGAAGCAGAAAGGTGCCAGAAACTGTGCAAAAGACCATCCAGTGCTTGTAACGGAGCGATTTGTAAAGGTTCACAATGTTTAAGGGGCTGATATAGTCGAGAAGCAGACTGGTGCCTGCTGGTTGTGCATCTTTAGCCATCAGCATCCACGGAGTCATCTGCTTCGCCCGATAGTCGACCGGGGCCCAGAGAGCAGCTAGTGCAGCAAACACTGGTAGACATGTTAGTCTGCTGTTTGACCTGTGAAGTCGATAATTCCGGGCGGTAGATGGGAAGTAAATACCGGCAGTAGGACCATAGATCCAAAGATAGCGGAGCTTCGGATCAGCTGGGGCGACCCGTTCATTCCGTGAAGAAAGAAAGAACAAAGCAGCAAGAGCGAGTATGAGCGTAGTAAAGACAACAATGAGTGTTAGAAGTACAACCGGTCGGAGGAAGAAAGGCCTCCATCGTGATGGTGATGCTGAGCGTCCACCCGTCATCATTGACTGAGCGTTGATATTTTGCCGTTTTACAGTAATGAAAGGTACATGGTTGATAGTCTATGAGATGGTGAACAGCCCGCGTTTATGGTACTGATGGCGCATACCTGTTGAGAAATTCGAAGGCTGTGTAACAAGGTATGATGCAGGAGCGCGCTAAATCAGGATGAACACTGCATGCCCAGGCCGAGTTTTGACTTGATTTGTGATGCGCAGGCTGGCTGTGTTGATGGGTGCATGTCTGTGCCGCACACAAGCAGGTAGAACAATGCGACCAATAGGAGAGCTAGAAGCCAGCCCGCTGTGCTTTCAATGTCACTCTGGACCCCAACACCGTATCCTGCGGCGTTACACAAACATTCCTCTGGGCATCTCTTTGGCGGCAAATGAGCTCAACCGCAAGCTCATAAATGCAATTGTTTGCTCTCAATTCAAAAGGGGGCTTAGGGGTCATTGGGCGACCCGAAGAAGTCCCCTTATCTCCTTTTCTCTCACGTCACCCAGAAGTGAAAGCAAATACTCCAAATCCTGATGTTTTCTTGGCATGAATTCGAAATGAGCGTCCTGGAACTGTATAGTGCATCCAAATTGAATGGCGTTTTCGTCTAAGAATAGAAAGGCGAGTAGTATGTTGACCTAGAAAATCAAGTTGGAAGCTCAATGGGAGATGAATCAGACCACCCCTAATCGTTGTTCTCTTCGCTGTAGGCGCCGTGTTCATCATGACTTGTCGCGGACCGTGACAAGGCTCCTGACCTAAGCTGAACGCTTCTCGAATCGCGGCTGCTGTCTCGGATTCTTTCCCGCTGACGCTTTCTGGAAGTCGATGCAGAGCTGCCAAGAGCAAACCCAGGCGGGCAACAGAACCAGTTTGGCGCAGCGCCGTCTCTCTGAACTGAGGAAGTGGGTGCCTGCGCACCATCCAACCGCATTGTCTGGCCTCACCCATATAGACCGGCACAAATAGTTGGGCATCGGCGGGCACCACCCATTCCCTGGAGAGTGGTCTGGGTATTCTTCGGGCTTTTGATTTTGCGTTTCCGCCACAAGTCCGTAAAAGCCTCGTCGGAGAGCTGTCAGGTCCAAGTATCTGGACACGCAGTCCTGCGGCCCCAGATCAAGCGGGATAATATTTGTCGGCTTGCCCTCTCAAATATGGTTAGATCCTCAATCATCATCTTTGGTCTCTTTGCTTCGTCGACTGGAAGTTTTCGACGCCATGGAGTGTCCATCTTGCCTTGTTGAGGATGCTCGGCCGCTTTGTGTCCAATTGAAGACTCTCAGCTGCACCAGGCGTCCTATAGCCGAGTTTCTGGGACATCATTGGATCTCTCGGTCATTTTGCTGGTATGGGGTAATAGGCGGCTGAGGTCCTGTCGCTGCTGGAGCGTTGCTAAGATGTCTTTTACGGAACGGCTGTGACTTGACGAATAGCTCATGGATGGAGCCCACTGCCGTTTTGGTCTGGTTGATCTTTTCAGGGTTGTCAAGGTCGGAATTGCGGCCGTTTCCCTCAGCTGTCCCTTGAACAATCCGTGATAATCGGCCCTGATGATCAGAGTTTCGTGCTCGCAGTCGAATTTGGAAAAGTAGAATCCTACTATCTAGGGAGATGTCTACCGCGGTTTTGTATAGCTGAGAATATTCAAGACAAGAGTTTGAAAGTGGGCAAAGTTCCGCCACGTTGAGATTCGGGGAGATGGAGAATTCAGATGACGTTGAGCTGGGAACCATCTGATTTATCACTAATGTGTGGGCACAAACAGGCCTTACAAGGCATAGATGGCTTTTTTTCTGTCAATTTTGGAAGGAACCTGGGAACTGTGCTCTTTCCCTCCCTCGACCGCCGATTACAGCTGCAGCCTGCCAGAACCAGAAATCCCCAAAGTTGAGACTGAGATGCCTACCTTCCAGGTTACTACGCACGCGCTTGGAAGGGCGCCAGCGGAATGGGTCAGATAAAGGGGAATGCGGCAGGTGTGGGGAATCTGCACCAAAACTGAAAAAAAAAAAAAAAAAAAAAAAAAGGCTTGATCAAGTTACGATCAGATGAGTTGACAGAGATCACCACCCATTCACGGCCATGTTTGCCACTTGGCAACCGGGAACATGATACATTACAAATTGCTTCATAAGTGAGATGAATGTTTCGATTGGCTGCCTGGACCCCTCGCAACTTTATCCCGTGATGGCGTACTCGCCTGGAAAACAGTGTGCAAAATTTGTGGTCAGGAAGTATAAATTACAACGAATTTAAACCCCTCTTTGCTTCTTTCCTGGACCGTTCTGTACTTCTCTTCTCCATCTTCCTCTCAGAGCCAAGGCCCTTGACGACTTCGGCGTCGACTACATTGAGTTGACATCCCCGGCTGCTTCAGAGCAGTCTCGCAAGGACTGTGAAGCCATATGCAGGCTTGGGCTCAAGGTGAGTATCGACTTAGAGTGCCAGTTTAGGACGAGGGTACGTTGCTAAAGTGATACGCATAGGCCAGGATTCTTACACGTGGGACCAGTCAAACATGATGAGGCATAATAGCACTGACAACGAATAGATGTTCGCTGCACCATGGCCGACGCTCGGATTGCGGTTAAGACTGGGGTGGACGGCTTGCAAGTCTCTTCCTACCCGCATATACGCCACTGACAAAAACACAATCTCACTGTACTCAGGGACGTCGTCATCGGCACTTCTCACTTTCTCCGCGAGTTTTCCCACGGCAAGGACATGGCATATATCACCAAGAGTGCCATCGAGATCATCAACTTCATCAAGTCCAAAGGCCTCGAAGTCAGGTTCTCCTCTGAGGACTCTTTCCGTTCTGACTTAGTTGATCTCCTGTCTCTCTACAGGGCGGTTGATGCTGTCGGTGTCAATCGTGTGGGAATTGCAGACACGGTGGGATGTGCCACACCTCGCCAGGTCTACGACTTGGTTAGGACCCTCCGTGGTGTTGTCAGTAAGTAAACTCAATAGGTTACAACGCAAAGTGAACATCAACCTGACTGTCGCACAGCCTGTGACATTGAGACCCACTTCCACGATGATACTGGATGTGCCATCGCCAACGCCTACTGTGCCCTTGAGGCGGGCGCCACCCATGTTGACACCTCCGTGCTTGGGATTGGTGAGCGCAACGGTATCACGGTGAGCTTTCCCCAATATCTGTTCACACAACTCAGAATATTAACAGCTTGCAGAGTCTCGGCGGGTAGGTTTGCAGTGTCAATCCTGAGCAGCTCATGTCCCTTTAACCTGGGAAACCCGCTGACAATATGATCAAGGTTGGTGGCACGCATGATAGTTGCTGACCGTGGCTATGTAAGTGGCAAGTATAAGCTGCAAAAGCTCAAAGAGGCAAGCCCAACTCCCCCTCCACTTACTAAAACAGGCATGTTGACTATGACCTATTCAAGATTGAGGACCTCGTCGCCGAATCCGTCCAAGTCAACACGCCATTCAACAACCCCATCACGGGGTTCTGTGCTTTCACCCACAAAGCGGGGATCCACGCCAAGGCCATTCTCAACAACCCAAGCACGTACGAGATCATTGATCCCGCTGACTTTGGCATAACCCGCTACATCCATTGCACCTCCCGTCTGACGGGTTGGAACGCCATCAAGAGCCGTGTTGAGCAGCTGGGACTCTCAATGACCGATGACCGGTGCAAGGAAGTGTATGCCTCCCATGGACCCAAAGGTAGAGACGGCTGCTGACCAGACTTTCCACAAATAGGACGCAGAAGATCAAGGCCATGGTCGACATCCGCCCCATCTCCCTTGAGGATACTGACTCCATCATCCGCACCTTCCACTTGACTCTGGAGGGCGACGAGAGTGGATTAGATGACTACAAGGTGAAGATCCAGGGAAGCGAATTCGGTACAGTCAAGCTACCCGCTTGATAGACGAACACGACAGGGTATTTTTGGTATTGGGAAACAGGACATGTTTGTGGATTTTGGATCATGGCGTTGGTGTGTTCGTGGAGCTGTTGTGGGTAAGTCTTGCCTGCAATAGGACCCAATTGCTTCTGCACATGGCTGCATGTCGTCCTAGTTCGCGATCAGTCTGCTTCTCATGGGAACTTCACTTTCACAACGCTGCCCCTGAAAAAGTGGGTCTTTGATCAGGGGTTAAAGTCAAGAACAATTCGGAACCTATGGGGAGTTCAACGTACAAAAATAAACATCGTAGGCTGCCGTCGAGCAACTTCAGACATGACAAAAAAGAAGTCGAACCAGGGGTAATTGGCGGAGATGCCCAAGTACGCATTCACGCATTGTGACCAGTTTCCGTTTTGGGAGCAATTGGCGCTTGTCATTGGCCGATTCCAAAAAGATGTTGGATTGGGCAGCACCCGCTAACCTCCAACCGTCCTCGATCGACGAGACGAAACAAACCGTTGAAATCCGCAATTGTGCACATGGCTTTGGCGCCTGCTGTGCACAGAATTGAGTTTGCAAGACTGAAGAATGGCGCTGGATTTGCATGTCAACCTTGCAACATGACGTCAAGATGTGCCGAGAGGTACTTGAGGTCCACTCTTGTGTCCTCGGGGAGAACCCGAAGAAAGCATTGTGAAAACGGAACAAAGAAAGCATTGTGAAAATGTAACAAAGAAAGCAATTGATGAGGCCAAAACACCACGCAAACGACAGCGTGATGAGTTGGATCTAAATGGTCATGGCGAGACGCCCGAAAGTGCCCAAGACAGACGTGGCTGCCTCTTGATGGCGCCACCGAATGAGAAAGTCCAGAAGAAGACAGGCGGACCCACGTGGCTGTGCAATCAACATGGGCGCTCTGGTGTCTCCAGCCACACTTTATCCCAAAATCGACCAGCCTCCCCTGGACTCGCTCGCCTCGGAGCCTGTCACTACGCCGAGACCCTGTGGCATCCACACCTTGAAACACCAGTCACTGCTAGGCAGCCCACGATGGTGGCCCACAATGCGCCAACACCGCCTGCGCCGGTTGCGCCGTGCTTTTTAATATATATTCTGCCATTGCCTCACCGGTGACTGACCGACTGGCTGGTGAATACTCATCGAACATCAAAATGCCCGTCTTCGCCAACACCCCCGAATCCCGCCTTGGCCGGTCGGATTCCAAAGATCCGCTGACAACATGTCGCGGCATCACCTCGAGCGGTCGCCCGTGTAGGCGCTCCCTGGCCGAAGACGACTCTCCTGCCGCCAAAGCCCGTCTCAAGGCCAAGCTGCGCGTCAAAGACCCGAGCGACGAGGCCCTGTACTGCTGGCAGCACAAGGACCAGGCTGCTTTGTCGACACAGTCGAGTCCTGGCCCCCAGAGCCACAACAAGCCGATGCTGCAGGGACGGTCAAGCATAGATACCTTGGCCGAGCGATTGGGACTCGTGCGCACACACTCTGCGCCTGCGAATCCGGGTGGTCCCTTCTCTCAATCCAATCCACGCAAGGGCAAGTCATTCAGCTGTTGCTTTTGCTTCACCATCCCGCTCCCTGATCTCGACCTCGATCCTCCCCCGCGCCCCAAGCCTACCCCAATCCAACAAGTTGTGTCCACCACTCCGAGACCTACTGGAAAGCCTGGCAGGAAGAAGCGTCGCGATGATCCCGCGTCGTTGATTCCCGCTGGAACCGCACCCGAGACTACCGCGAAACTCGTGGCGGAATTGAATAAGCCATTTTCAGAGCATGACGATCCGGGATACATCTACATCTTCTGGTTGACCCCGGAATCCCAGCCCGCGACTCCTCCCGCCAATGTCGCCCGAACCCTTCTCGAGCCCCCTTCCTCGTCTTCTCGACCCTCAACCTCCAGAAAGATCAGCGATGTGCTCGCGGCTTTCGGGTTTGACGCATTCGACGATGATCGCAACGAGACGACTGATCGCGCGATTGGGAGATCCCAAAACAACAAGAAGATCCTTCTCAAAATTGGTCGCGCGACCAACGTGCAGCGCCGGCTCAACGAGTGGAACAGGCAGTGCGGGTATAACCTCTCGCTGATCAGGTACTATCCTTATGTTCCCTCCAGCGCCGCGCCTTCCTCGGAACCGCGCAAGGTGCCGCACAGCCACAAGGTGGAAAGGCTGGTGCATCTCGAGCTGGATGGCCTTGGTATGAGGGTAGCCGAGAGGGAGAAGTGCGAGGCTTGTGGGAAGGAGCACAAGGAGTGGTTCGAGGTTGATGCGACTAAAAAGGCTGTTGAGGAGGTGGACGATATTATTAGGAGGTGGTCCGAGTGGGACGAGACTCAGGCTTGATTGGGGGGTGCATGGTATTTGCTTGCATATAACGATCATTTTGGGGGTTTTGCAATTTGCATCAAATTTGGCGTTTTGGGTTTTACAAAGAGTATGTATGCACAGCGACTTGAATCGCATCGTTTACCGAGATAAATCAAGGATAAATTTTGAACACAAAATCTTTTTATGACAATAATCATTATATTTATTCTGGCATCCGAGTTAATAATGTCCCATTTCCATTTCCATTGCCATGCAAAACCAAAAACCAGATGCTCAACATCCAGTCATGAAATAAGTCCCGAAAATCCAAACGCTATGCATGCTATGCTTGATCCCTTCCCAAAAAAACCGCTTTCCCAACTAGAGACAAGATTCTCCCTTTAGAGAGATGATCTGACGGTAGGCATGAAGTTATACCCGACAATCCCTTCTCCCAATAACTGACTTCCCCTCGTCATTGAGACTCTCCGTCCGATGATGCCCTCGCCGACTATGAGAGACAACGACTCCCCCAGAGCCAGCTCGTACTCGTTGCTGTTCTCGTCTGATGATGATGCGATTTGCTCCACGGCGGGGAGAGTGAGGGGGAGAGTGAACTGCTGGAGGAGGCCCGAGTCTGATAGGGGTTTGGAGAGGTCGCCTGTTATGCTGTTTTTTATGTCAGTATAATTTTTTATTTTTTTTGGGTTGTTTGTTGTAGTTAGGGGAATACTGGGAATAGAGGGTAGGGTAAAAGACATACTAGATAGAGACGAGAATGGAGTCGTCATCTAGGTCTGCCTCAGGGGCTGGGGAGGAGGAACGGCTGAAGCGCACGTGTGTAGCGCGGGAGCTGTCTGTGTCTGAGGGGTTGAGGAACAGGAGGTTCCCCAGGCCGTTGAAGTCGACGCGGGCGCCGATGCGGGGGAGGTTGGAGGGGGTTTCTGGGCCGCACATTTTGGGTATTTGTGGTATTGTGTTTTGTGAAGATGCAAAAGAAACTGAGGTTATAATAGGTTTTGTGGTTATAAAGGATGGACTGAAGACAAAGGGGATTCACGATCAGGGATGGGCACAATGGACTTCTTTTATCGTCGGGAAAAAATAAACATGCTCATTTTCATTCATGCCTGAATTTCCTCGCATCGTATCGTATCGTCGGCCCGTGGCCATCAAGGTGGGTGGCCATTAAGGTGGGTGGCCATCAAGGTTGTCTGTGGTCGTCTGTGAATTCTGGGGCAAGCATGATCGACGGCACGTTTGAGCCCAAATTCCAGACCCCCCATGCCCAGAAATCTGGGGAAAATAGCAGATCAACCAGTCAGATTTCTCCAATTAGGCCAGTGACTGCCCTTTCGGTGGTCTTGGCGGCCGTTTTGGCAGAGCGCTGCGACGGACCCCCGTGGAACCTGTCCGCCCGCGGCGCGGTCTATTGAGCAAGTTTGCGGCGGTTGTCTCTTCTGTCCAAAAAATGATCGCCTTTCGAACATCATCCATCAACCACATCCCTGGGAACGCGCGCTTGTATCAAAACTCAATTGGGATTTGCTTGCTTTGATTTGCTTGACAAATTTGCCGAAGAAATCACGCGCGCTGTGTTGAGCACGTTTCATCCATCTTGGCCGTTGAGGTTGTTGTGTTTTGTCATCATCGCCATCATGGTGAACATTGGGAACATCTGGCAATATCTTGCCTTGCAATCCCCTTTGCAGTCCCTCTCTGGTGATCAACTCAACGCGACGACGAACAATATGGCTGTTACGAGTTACACTCTCCCGCAGCTTCCGTATGCTTACGATGTAGGGAATCCCTTGTTACCTTGCAGATGTATAAAACTGACACGTGAGATTTTGTGCAGGCCCTGGAGCCATACATTTCGGCCCAGATTATGGAGCTGCACCACAGCAAGCATCACCAAGCATACGTGACGAATCTCAACAAGGCTCTTGAGTCGCACGTTGCTGCCGTGGCTGGCACTGACATTGCTGGACAGATTGCTTTGCAGCAGGTCATTAAGTTCAATGGCGGCGGGCACATCAACCACTCACTATTCTGGCAAAATCTTGCGCCGGCAAGCAGCGAGGAGGCCAACCACGGCGTTGCCAAGGAGCTTGTGTCTGCCATCGAGAAGACTTGGGGAAGCTTTGAAGCCTTCCAGAAGGCCTTCTCCGCTGCCCTGCTAGGGATCCAGGGTAGTGGCTGGGGGTGGTTGGTCAAGGACGGACCAGCCGGCGCGTTGCGTATCGTGACCACCAAGGACCAAGATCCCGTGGTTGGGGGAGAGGTGCCAGTTTTCGGTGTTGACATGTGGGAACACGCGTATTATCTCCAGGTAAATTTGCCTGCCGCAAGAAAATGGTTGTGAAACCTGACTGACGTGAATATTCCAGTACTTGAACGGAAAGGCTGCATATGTCGACAACATCTGGAAGGTCATCAACTGGAAGACGGCCGAGGAGCGTTTTCTCGGTTCTCGGGAAGATGCCTTCTCCGTGCTGAAGGCCGTACTGTAATACATGCAACCGTGTTTGCTTTTTTATTTGTCAGTCTTTATTGGATAATCCTTCTTTTTGGACGGCCGCATCTAATTTACATCGGCGATTGGATTTTGAGAGATGCAAACGTCATGGACATCCAAGCTTTCCCCCGTGTTGTTGTTGTTGTTGCCATGCTTGCAAATTAGCTAACCTACCCCAGACCGGTATATCACTTCAATTGGCAGGGGATTTCCTACTGAAACATCACGTTCAACGAAAACACCAACTAACCATGCTATACGGTTCGCGAAAGCCTTCTGCGCTACCGATAACAATTTCTCACCGCTTCCAAAGTAGCAGGTCGTCACGCTCTCTAGAACATCCGAGTCTCGCTGAGTTATTTCTCCGGACTGGGATGCTTGATCTCACAGGTCAACAACGCACGAACCCGACATCTGCTGTTGACTCTATATATCTAGCGCGCATTTAATTTCCGTCAAATGGAAACAAGGCTTGACTTATGCGAGGGGCCGATCTGCCCCGATCCCCAGACCTGACAGGTATCTAATATTCATGTACACGACAGAAGCTGTCAGCGATGCAAGGTCTTGCAAGGCATCTCCAGTTTTCTCGGCTCGCCCAAATCTCAACCAAAATGCCGTGCGCCGTGGGCGTTGAATCACACGGGCTGTACGACCTCAACATCGGCTATCTGCATATCAGCCGCTGCAGGAACGAACGAGAAGAGAGCTTGTTTCAGGGAAAATACGAACACTCATTACTGTGGTCGGAATTGTCTCTGCTATTTCCATTCGTTCGACGTTTCCCACCTTCCGCAGCCACGCCGAAGACGGGTAGATATGGCTCGTGGTAAGAAGGTTGAAACGGATATTCTTCCACGTGGAGTGGGATGAAAAAAAAAGGTCGCGAATTACAGGGGGCTTTTGGTCCGCACAGAACAAGATCTCTGATCAGCTAATACCTGACCTCACCAAGGACAGGAGCGCCTTATCGTGATGATGAGGGGTATGCATACAACGGCGCACTGCATATATACTCTACACAGCATATCATTGACCCCTGGCGCCTCCTGAGTCCACTAATGCCGTCTAGGTTCTTGAGATTGAAGCAATCACCATCAACGTAACCTGCGCAGATCGCCGAGACAGCTTCATTAGCGTTTGGAGTTCGTCACCGAAACCTACGATGCTTGTTTGTTCCAGCCTCTTGTTTGGACTGTGCTACACAATCTCAAAATTCTTCCAGGACCTCCGGAATCAGATGGCATTTTCGGCTGTCTCGCATGTCCTCCCGGTGCAGTGAGCAAGCCACCGGGAGGCTGCGGTCGTGAGGGGGGCCAACGGCACGGTGCATTCTGCACGCAAACGCATGCTGAGTGGTCAAACACCAGGTTTTCCCGGGCGCCCCCCCATCTAAATCTCTAACAAGCCACAACATATACATACTACTAAACTCGGTTTGCTCCGGGAGTCAGTCAATCACTGTCATTCAGATTATGCGACCCATAGTACCCGTCAAGCCACATGGTCGAGCTCCTTCCCGAAATGGATAGTTGCAAACATGAATGCTGTGGAAGTATGCATCGTCCAGGGGCGGGGTTTATTTCATGGTGATACACACGCAATATACACGAAAATTTCTGTTTGAAGATCCACGCTCGGCTCCGGATGGCAAGCAGGATGCAATCACAGGAAGAGAGGGGGTGGTCATGGAGATAAAATATGGAGCTGTGCCGGTGCTCGTGGTGGTGAGGTTGGTCTTCTCATCCTCAGTTCTGTCTGAGAGGCACCATCACACTCTTTTTATCCAGCCAAAGATTTGACTGACACCATGTTGGGGGGCGTTCACTCGTTGGCTCTTTTGAGCCTTGGGTAGGTTGACTTGAAGATGATCGTGGACGAGAGTTGGCTAACTCTGATGCAGCCCTGCCATCGCCTTGGCTCGCGACTTCAAGTTGCCTATTAACCGTGGCCATCCGGTACATGCGATGCTCACAATAACAGTCACAGAGACAGCAACCGTCACCGTCTGTGGAAGTGCATGCAGCACCGGATATGTCCCAACGACAGTCACCGTCTACGCTAGCTGCTCGTCTCATGTCTCATCAACCACGCCCAAGTGCAGTTCTCACCTGACTGCGTCCCAGTCTGCCAACATCACCATTCCTTCTTCCACTCGATGGCTCAATTACACATCCGGTGTTCTCACCGCCGGCACTGCTGATCCTATCTCTGGAACCGCACCAACCACAACCCCTTCCTGGCTTAGTCCATCTTACGCCAACTCCTCTCATGTCCTGACCCGCCCGACGACAACAGCTCCTGCTTGGGGAACCGGATCAACTTCTGCATTTGGGTTGTCCACCTCGAGACCATCAAGCGGTATTGGCTCGTTGAGCTCATTGCCATCATCAGTTGGATGGAACTCGACTGGGTACTCTTCCACCAGACTTCCGTTGCCAACATCCGGCGGAACACTGGGCAACAGCTCTACTGGACCATTGGAAACATTCCCTACCGTCACCTCCGAGGGTCCAGACTCGACATCAAACCCTTACACTTACACTACCACCCCACGACTAACCACCGAAGATACCGACCCTATCGCTTCGACCACATCTTCAGCTGCTTTAGACCCAGACCCCGACACCACAGTTGTCTTGACACTCACAGTCACATCAGCAAGCACAACAGTCACCGTCCGTCCCACATCTGTAGGAACAGGATCTGGCACCGGGACGGGCTCCGCTGGCTACCCAACTGGCAGTTCCATTTCCTCTTACCACTTCAGCCTAACATACTCCACAACCTCGTCCGGTTAGGCCTCTTGCCCCTGCTTGCCACTTGTAACCCTATACTAACTCGCCACAGACCGTAAAACCTCCACGACGTCCATCTCCTTCTCCCCGCCCTCAAGCTGGACCAAAAGCACCACAACCTCCGGCTGGCCAACCGAGTCCGGGACAGTATCTTCTTACTCGATAAACACAACAGCAACAGCCGACCCTATCTTCACTTCACTCACATCATCTTCCCTTTTTCACCAGAACACATCAACACTAAGCACAGCAACAGTCGACCCGATCCTGACCTCTTCTCTGCCAATCAGCACAACGACTGCATCTTTATTCCCCTCGTCCTCTTCCTCCTCAGTCCGCCTCCCAAGCTACGGCTCCTACTCGTTCCCACTCAATCAATCTTCTACCGTCTACCCAACCGGCAGTTCACCCTCTACGTTGTCCACAAAATCAAGAACTACCAGTACAGGTACAGACGGTATCATAACTAGTGTTGCCGCTAGTGTTGATCCCATTCAGACTGCCAGTAGCACCGGAAGTGAGACTACTACTACTACTGCTACCTCTACAACGTCATGGGATGGGGGTTACGGTTATGGAGGAGGGGGGTATGGATATGGAGGGAGGAAGGTGAGAAATAAATTGACAAACCTATGAGAGACACGGGGAGGGCTAGGGGGAGAGGGAGAGCAGTGCAGTGGAGTGTGAGAGGCCGAGGTAACGTGACTGGGAGGGATGATTGAAGGGAACACGGGGTTGGGTAAAGAGGACAAGCAAATAGAATGCACCTATCCAACCAAGGGATGATTTTGGAATCCGGGGTCTTCACTTCAAGTATTTTTTTAAGAACCAGTTTTAGATATCGGAATAGCTATTAAATGTGGGATCAGAGATCAACTCATGTGTTTGTTTAGGAGGGGAATGTAGGCTGAGACTATGCACAGGGGGCACTTGAAGCCTCAGTCAGCGTGTGGAATCTTTTACTCCTGTACTTCAAACACACAAAGTTCCTCGGGAGATCAGAGTGAAACATTACGGCAGCTGGGGAGGATTATGTCTCTCTCGGCTTGTCTTACTGCGGTTGCAAGCCAAAAAAAGAAAAAGAAAAGAAAGAAATTGGCCAAGTCTTCCACCTGCTTTATCTATCCCCTCACAGCATCTCCCCAACACCCACTCAGCCCTCTCCCTCTCAACCAACCCCTCGCAATACCCCACAGTCAAGTGTATCCCCTTCCCATCCGGCGCAACTCCAGCCACGACGCCCAGCGTGCTGGGCTCCTCATGTCCCTCCGGAAACCCCATCCGAGGCTTCAGCACCTCACCTCTCCCAACCTCCAAAGCCATATCGGGGTACCTCCCCACATAACTGAACGTCGAACTAAAAAACCTCTTCTCTCCTTCAAGACTCAGCGGACCGTCCCCCTTATAATCCAGCATGATGCTCTCCGAAAACTCGTCCACGTACTCCAACGTCTCCTTGAACCCTAACGCCGTCTCGTAGGGCATCCTTTCCAGCTGCTGTTGGTGCACCTGCCTAGCCACCTGTTCAATCTGCTCCCGTTTTGTCATGATGATGATACCAGTGTCCAAAGAAGGAAGTGAACCATGATCTTCAGCGCTACCACCAGCAAGTTGATTCCGAGCCTACACGGTTCATTACCCCGGGTCGAACTATGAGGGCAGAGCTCGGAATTCCGGGACTTTTGGAGACGATCCGTTGGTGCGACGACCACGTTGCACCCAGTTTCCATAGGCCCGGAAGATGTCAGGATCGAAACGAGAGCGGCCAGTATCAACTTCAAAGATGTCCTCATTGCGGCAGGCCAGCTAGATGGGATAACCGATATGCGTAATGACTGCAGCGGCGTTGTAGTTGAAGTCGGAGCCCATATGCAGTCACGCTTCAGGCCTGGGGACAAAGTCTGCGCGCTCTACTCTCGGTCTTATACCAACTATCCTGTGGTACACGGCGACTGCGTGCAGATGGTTCCCGACTCGATGTCGTTTTCAGAAGCTGCAGCGCTCCCAGTGGTGTGGACAACTGTCTATTACTCCCTGGTCGAGCTGGGAAGGCTGAAACGAGGCGACAAAGTCCTCATTCACTCGGCCGCCGGCGCCGTGGGGCAAGCAGCGGTTATCTTGGCTCGGCACGCCGGTGCTGAAGTCTTTGCCACCGTCGGCGGCGAGAGCAAGAGGGAGCTTCTCGAAAGTAGATACGGGATTGCCCCAGGCCATATCTTTTCCAGTCGCAGCCCCGCGTTCTACGAGGAGATCAGACGAATTACCAAGAACTACGGCGTCGATGTGGTCCTCAACTCTTTGATCGGAGAGATGTTCCGTTTGTCCTGCGAACTGGTTGCGCCCTTTGGTCGCTTTGTCGAGATTGGACGAAAGGATCTCATGGACGACGCGCTGATGCCCACCCAATTTTTGCTGAGAAATGTCACATTCGCATACGTGGACTTTGCCGCAGTTATGGACCAGAATAAGCCGCTCGCGGGTAGGCTTCTTCGGGAAGTGGTTGATCTGGCTGCTGCGGGTTCGATTCGTCCCGTCACCATAACTACAATGAACATCTCAGAGATCGAATCGGCCTTCCGGCTGATCCAACCAGGCAAGCACACGGGCAAACTGGTACTTACAGTAGACGAGGGCCAACTGGTGAACGCCATCCCGCCCGTTCCTGATCGGTTAACTCTCAGGGGCGATGCAACCTACATAGTTGCAGGCGGCCTTGGGGGCCTCGGCAAGGCCCTAGTCTCGTGGTTGGCAGATTGCGGCGCGAAGAACATCTTGATCCTATCACGCTCTGGTGGCAGAGACGCACGAAGCGTCGAGGTGCTGGACGAGATGCGAGCAAGGGGTGTGACCGTAGTGGCCAAGACATGCGATATCACGTCCGAGGAGCAAGTTGCTGATGTTGTGCGGGAAGTTGATGACGGGTTGTTGGCACCGGTCTGCGGTATCATCCAGTCGGCCATGGTTTTGCGAGATAGCATGTTCCAGGACATGACGGCCGAGGAGTGGAACCAGGCCCTTGCCCCCAAAGTGCGAGGAACGATCAACCTGGATAATGCTTTTGGCTTGGGCGGGAAGCTGGATTTCTTTGCCATGCTTTCGTCGAGCGTGACCGTGGCTGGCAACTTCGGCCAATCCAACTACGCAGCGGGCTGCAGTTTCCAGGACTCGCTGGCGCGGCGTGAGCTTGCGTCGGGCGACTACTTTTACTCGGTCAACGTTGGAGCAATTTTTGAGGTTGGTTATGTCTGCGAGAACCCAGAAGCCGCTGAGGTGTTGAAGAGATACGGATCGGAAGTCATGAGTATAACGGATTTACTGTCCATACTCAACAGCGCTCTTACAAGGAAGGAGTATTTTGCTGGACGGGCCAACAGATGTGTGACGGGTATTCTGCCATCTGCCCATAGCAAGAACTCCGGCTGGCTGCAGCAAAAGCGATTTGCGCATTTGAAACAGGGGGAAAGAGCCACGTGCACCTCTGAAGGAGATGATTCGGTTGCGAACGTGGGCGTCCAGCTCGGGGCGGTAGAGCGATTTGAGGATGCAGTCGAGATTGTTTATCAGCAGATCCTGCAACAGCTGAGCAAGCTGATCGCCACGCCCGTGGACATGCTGACGGCGGCCAGGAGCCTTGACAGCTACGGCGTGGACTCGCTGGTGCTTGTTGAACTCAGAAACTGGATTGGAGCATATTTGCAGGCAACAGTCCATGTGTTGACGTTGAGGGGGGCGAGCAGCATTAAAGAGCTGGCAAAGACTGTTGCCAAAGAGTCGCGCTTGATCGACCTCGAGGCTGCCGAATAGAGGGCAGTTTGGGACGAAGTTGAGAGACAGTCTTGATTTTTATTTCCTGGAGAAAACTCGGCCTGTGATTGGTTCCGCGATGCCCATGTGCAGCCAACGTTATAGTGTGTTTTTGTTTTCTCTTTTCTAAGGCCCAAAAAATGCATGTTTGGCCTATATCAGTCATTTTCACATTAGGCCTAATAATATAGCCCAAAAAGTCCAACAACTGTGCTGATTCTGAGTCACTTATACTATATAATCTGGAATGCTTCTTGACTGAGGGTTAAGATTCATCAGCAAGCAATGTGCTGCATACAGTTACAGAACATGTAGACTTTCGAGGATATAAGCTGAGATGCCTTCATGAAAATATGCTCCAGTTTGGGGACTCTCCACTCAAACATGGAGTGTCTTAACTATCAACTGCCATCCCTAAATTAAAGGAGAGAAAGAAACAAACAAACAGAAGAAAAAAGCTTGCGGAAGACAAAGATAAATAAAGGGAGTGAAAGAATTTTGGTCCCTAAAATCCTCATACCCTGACAATCTGCATCCTGTAACTTGCTGACCAACCAGAATATTAGCATCAATGTTCAGGAGATGATCTTTAGACCAAATCAGCACAGATCATACCTCCCTCATGTTGTTGATCCCATCGATGCCTTCCAATAGTGCTAATTGATTACGCCTTCTCCGACAATCCTATCCCAGCGAGCCCTTGTTCTTAACTGGCTTTCCGGGTCGTCTTGTCGATGCCATTGGTTTCTGAAGCTGTGAGGGAAGATCTGCGGTTTACTCAGCAGGGCATGATGTCTTCCTCCGCCTCGCAGTCCTAGTGATAGAGTGAGCTGCGGAAACTTGTGCTTCATTTTTTCTTTTCTGAAAGATATTGGGAACATCTAAACGAGGTTGCTCACCGGTCGTACTAGTAGACTGGGACTTTCCCTCGTCCTTACCATTCACAAGTCGTATCAAAAAGAAGCCACCTGCTATTACAAGAAGACTGGCGAGCTCTCCGGCAACTACGTATCAGGAAGGCTTGTTAGTGACAGGTAGGACCACGGCGCGGTTTAGGGACCAACACTCACAGAGTCGCCCGGTGATCCATGATGACGGGTAGCTGGGCTCGCCTTCATCGTTGCGAGGCCAGTCATCTATTGTCAATGCAAAGAGGCCTACCATAAAGGCAAGGGGTGTCTGGAAAGATCAAACTTGTGTCAGCTGGTGCCTAACACTGCAGTGCAAAGAAAAACCAAACAGAATGGAAGGAGAGAACTTGCAAACACGATCGTGACAACTGTGAAGAGCAAGACGTAGTTGTTCAGCTTTCGAGACCTTTTGGCTTCGATGTTTGCAATCTCAGCCTGGTCTCCAGCAGGTTGTGACTCAATCAATGAACTCTGTGCTTGCTTGACCTGCACAAGCGTAACGACCTGATTTGCGCAAGATTTTTAGCTACGGTGATGACACTTGACTTCAAGTTAGATTGAGGGTCATGTAGGACGTACACTGCCGAGTACCCTGTCAGCATTCCCTTTGAGCCTGCTCACACGTTCAATGAACGCATGAATTCGAGATTGCTGTATGATATCGCCATCCAGGTAATCCACACATATGTCAACCCACGACTTGCAGGTCTCCAATTGTGTGGTAAAAAGTTGCTCGAGGATGAAAAGCTCAGCCAGCGTATCCTTCAGTTCATATATGATGTCAACCTCATCGGCAATATTGAGAGCATTCTGCTCGGATTCGTCATCTTTCTTCTTCACGTCATAGTGTTCAATGAATCGTCGAAAGGTTTTGTAGAGTGACACTTCACGGTCCTCCTAAAACACATCTGCACTTAGCAACAATCTTGTCGCCGAATGTACCTGGCTGTTGACCTACCTGCTTTGCGATCCAGCTCTCAAAGATGTCAAGAATATGATGGCCAACTCCCGATTGATCAAACTCGTCGGGGAATCTAAGTGTATGGAGGAGTATCTGGCAGATCAGGCTGTCGGGGCTTCTCCAGGCGCGTTCAGTCAGGCAACGAGAAATCGTATCCTAGAGAGACTCTTTCGGAAACTCTGACTCATAACTCGAGTCCCATCTTCTCGGGATGGCGGAAAGTACGGTTCCTG
The DNA here is from genome assembly GCA_033297175.1 of Cladorrhinum sp. PSN332. Lineage (NCBI taxonomy): Eukaryota > Fungi > Ascomycota > Sordariomycetes > Sordariales > Podosporaceae > Cladorrhinum > Cladorrhinum sp. PSN332. The sequence goes on from MU858913.1 coordinate 87,675, forward strand.
ATCACATGTAAGAATGAAAACCATCCGTACCTAGGTAGACAGCTTACTCTCGTCGAGCTTCCAGATCCAGAGCTGGCGAACTACAAGTATCTTGGGGCTTGTATCTCGTTCCTGCTGTGGTTGTTGTTGTTGCTGTTGACCAGGACACCCAAGACCCGGCCCCATGTGGTGAAATTGCTGAAACCACTTATAAACCACTTGATCCGTGTTTCTCTCCGTGAGGTCCTCTGTTGTCAGGCGCCCATAGTACGACTGGTCAAGAGTCTGGGGAAGTTGCAGTCCTTCAGAGCCGTTGTAGACTGGGTATGCTGTTTCCAATACTTTTAAGTCTTCTTGGTCTCCCCTCAGTTCGACGGCCGCGGGGCTATTTCGTTGCGGGTACAGGTGGGATTCGAAATCAAGAAATGGAACCTCCGTCGTAAGTCAGCATTGAAGTACATCACAGAAATGCAAAGTTTGAAATTTCAGGCAACATCCTTGTTCATATATAACTTACAACAAGGGAAATTCTTGAACCCTTGGGCCCGTCGTGCGCAACAGCTTCTTTTCGGCCATCAGGCATAGGCTTTCTGCCAGAACTCGGTTCGCTTTGAGCCTGTATGGCGCGATGACATTAGCATTGGTACCAAATGGAGAGCGGTTTGAAGATCAGACATACATGTGGAAAGCGAAGATATACGCTATTGTTTCCTTCATGCCGAGCGCACCTTGTGCTGTCTACAAACCTCGATGTGTAATACTTCCGTTCCTTGTCTTGTGAGGAGTATGTACTGCACAGGGATCTAACGACATCCTACCCCGGCTTGTTAGAGATCTCAAGACGAATGACCGCCGTGACCTAGCTATTCAGGTACCTACATTAACCCAGGTCATCTAACATAGGAACTGATTGTTAGAGATTTCCACAGACAGTGAGATACAGATGATACCGAAGCATACATTTGTGTTGGGTAGGTGGATCCATCTCCAGGCCTGCTCGGCTTGAATTTTCGTTCCCGAATCAGCTGCCTTTCCGATGAACTGCCGTTCAAGCTCTGAGAGCTTCTCTCCGCTCGCACCAGCAGAACTGTCGGGATTGCCTTTACGGAGAATACGTACGATTTAGTAAGCTTGATATGTGCGTGATCAGATTCTCGGGAGCTCACCTTTGAGTAGGTCAGAGATTGGCATCGCTTGTGACCATATAAATGGATCGATGTCATCGTAGAAGCAGAATGTAACATCCGCGGAATGCGCTTTAGAAGCCTTTTTCTCATTGGAAGGAGGTATTTTGTTGAGCCAAGCCGGGGCCCTCTCGTCCTTCTTTTCCCAAATCAAGCTCTCCAACACCCCCTTCACATCACTCCGCCCTTTGGGTGCACAGGGCTGCTGGCCCTGTTCGTTGGCCACCGATTTTCTTGCCTTCCACGCCAGTAGCAATTTCATCATTCCCAAATCAGCATTCCGTGAGGCGAGATGTAAGGGCGTGTTTCCTTGATACACTCATGTTAGATTCGTGCCCGCTCGGCTCAATGGTGATGAAAGCGATAGACACTTACCATCGTTATCCTGCACATTAACATCTGCTCCGTGAATAAGTAGCAGCCGCGCAGTTTCGACATTCCTGGGCGGCCGGGATCTCTCGACCGCTTTAAGGAGTGATTTGCTCACAGCATGTCTGCCTATGTCGAGGTCAGGGGTGCCGAGAAAAATTCGAATCAAATCAAGGTTATCTCTCTCCACAGCACGCATCAGTGCGCTGTGCACTACTTCCTCAATCCAGCAATCCTTTGGAACAGGGGCGTGACTGAGGAGCTTTTGGACGATCGCACCAGACCTCTCTGCGACAGCTTGGTGTAAAGCCGTGGATTGTGTGTCTTCCAGACCTTTGTACCACTTGTGTAAGCCCTCGATTTTTTGTTCGTCTAATAGAAGAAGCGCGAGACTGAAATTTCGCTCGTCTATAGTCACAAAAATGGCTGAGACGTTGCCGAGATTCTCGTATTTTGGGTCAGATTCGAAGTCCGCCTGGGGGTCCCTGTCCAATACTTCATCGTCGAAGCCCGACACTGAATACTCGAAGTACCCATCTCCATCACTCTCGGTGCCCCATCTCTCTGATCTAGTGTATCTAAGCACATGGCTATATGATCGAATGCTGGCGCCCGCATCTTGATCACCACTCGTATAGCTACTCACGGAGTGCTGACTTTGATTTGCGTGTTGCCAGTTGTCCCGATGCTCACGTCTGAGCTTGTAGTAGATCCGCTCGGTGTTGATGTTTGCTCCGTCCCTCAACAGACTCTTTGCTTGTTGGATATTGCCCAGGTAGCAAGCACGCCAAAACCACGTGTCCTTCCTTGTTTGGTCGTCATCTTGAGATAAATTTGGACGTGTCGGCTCCAAGTCAGACGATTCCGTACGAAGCGTCGAGTCCGGAAATGAAGCCCCGTTCGAATCCATGTCGGTGGCAGTTTGCGTGTCCTACCTCGTGAATGTTTGTTGCGCATGGAAAGCCATCACACCTCCCGTGCAATCTGTGTTTGGGAGAGAGCAGTGGGAGAGTGTTTTCCAATCTTGAAGCATTGTGCCAGCTGAAAGCACCGAACTGACAGCGGCAAGATATGCATGTCTCTGGCCAATCACACCATCCATGGACCAATTAAATATGCAGCTGCGCAACTGCGGCAATCTCATGCTTCAATATATGATGAATGTGGCTGAAGATGGCCACCTGAATGAGTCTTGATTGGGAAAGCAGGTCGTCGCAGACAGTACATGATCGAACCGGTTAAAATGGACGATATGGCCCGCTATTTGGACGGGGTACTTAACCGCTTCTGGGTGTGCCACAGTCTTACTTCCATTTTCGGAATATTAGCTACAGCCAATTTTGCAGGGGGGATGCATTTGTTTATTTTCTATTCGATAAAGTCATACGCGTTAATGAAGAAGGTATTCCTAGGTAACCTACTGTAACCTAATAGTGTAATACACCACGATTATTAAGTATAATTTTGCGGGTCCACCACGGTTGCCGAGCCGGGCCAAGCCCCGAAGAAATCCGGAGTTCACCATTCGTACCCACAAAGATCGCAACCACACAAACATCATCAATATTTTCCATCATATTTCTCTTTACCAATGACCACAATCACTCATACTTGGACCAAATAGACGCCAGCGTAAACATCTCATGCTGCCTTCCCCTCCCCTGCGCCCGTGCAAACATTCCATCAGCCGTAGCCTGGGCCTCCTCCGCCACTATACCAGCATAGGTCTCATAAGTATTCCCCGTAGCGTTACTCGTATAAACGGTATCGGTACCCCCAATGGAAGAAATAGAATTCGCAAACCTCTGACTCTGCGCCCAGCTACTCTGTATCATCCACATGTTATAATCGTTCTGAATCTCAAACCTCAGCATCAAAACCCTCGGCACCGTCTTGTGGTAAATCTCCATTCTTTCTGAGCAAAACGCCATGAACTTGTCGATATCCCCCGTCTCGCACGCCTCCTTGTATAACGCCCGCATGCGTGGCGAGTATAGACAGCATATGTTGCTATCTGCCAGGAAATGGGCCTGACTGGGAAGTGTCTTTTCGTATCTCGTCCCGACGATGACAGTGTTGAAGCATTCTTCACACGCTGTGCAGTTATTCCAACCCCACCAGAGCCGATTTTTGGCCCCTTCAAATGTCGGACAAAGCGGAATCGGGTTCCATTTGCGTACCTCCGCTTCCCAGTCGCTGAACTGGGCAGTTCCCTGAACCAGTTGAAAGTATTTGCTTCTGAAGTGAAACCCCCTGTTAAGCTTCGGATGAAAAACACAAAACGTCTTTCCCGGAATCATCTTTGGCTGATCCTTGAAATGCCTTTCCCACCCGTGAGTTTTGAAGAGGCCGATGTAACAAGCTTCGCACACACCGAAATCTGGTACTTCGTCGTGGAAGTTGTAGTACAACCCATTCTCAAGCCCATCAGGCATCGCGCATCTCGGCTTCGACACGACGGCAACCAAAGTACTCCTAGTCTTCTCCAAGTCCCATTTATGATGATTCGCCATCTGAATGACATGCTCAAGGGCCACGTTGATGTAGTAGTCGCAGTTGTATCCCCTGTCAGTGGGATGTCCGCCGGGTAAAGATTGAAGCGGGATCTGTTCAAACAACTTCTCCAGCACTTCATTCCCATCAACTTGGTCAGCAAAGCAGGCTTCGCAAATGCTGAAAGCGCTGCCGCCTACGCCGGTTACAGTCCACCAGTTCCCTTCGGACTCGTGTCTGTGCGTGGTCGTCGGACAGGGGCGTAAGCCCAAACGCGTCCTTGCTCTCTCCACAAACCTCTGCCAGTCAGTTGCTTTCTTGGGTTGCTTGACAAGCAGGCGGTGGATGTACGGAACAGGAATATCGCAAGTGGCGCCGTCGTTCATTGGTGTGGGATTTAGTGCAAACTTTGAGCCAATGGGGGTGGCTAGAACCGTCTCTTCGTAACAAGCTTCGCAGGCTATAAATCCTGGCACTTCGTTCTGAGCCGGACTAAACCACTTCATCCCATCAGCGTGCGAGACACCAACACCTAGACCCTTGCAGTCCCTGATCTCCTCGGAGCGTCTCTTCATCCACACCAGTAACGCAGTCAAGTTACCGCTTCGTTGAGCTTCCGGCCAGAGATCGTAAACAATGCGAGCACGGTTCCAGTGACAGTGCACAGATCCTTTCCGAATGATGGAGCAAGACATGGCGAAGGTTGAAGTTGGGTCCAGCTCACTGAAACAAGAGGGACAGATAAAGAAGGATGGCGCTGATGGGTGGATATGCCAATCCGTCTCTTCCTTGATCTTGATGCCTGTGACGCACACGAGGCCCGCGTCATTGGAAGGGTTGTTCTCGGTGCCACTCCTCTCATTCTGGGTCCCGCTTGGGATTTCTGCGGGCTTGAAAGTCGAGGAGTTATTGTTCTGGACTCTTTGTTCATCGAGGGGTTTCGGTGCAACAGGAGTAGCAGTCGAGGAACCAGCAGGTTGACCATCTTTAGCGGTATCTGTCGCCGAATGGCTGGATACGGATAGATTCTGGACACCTGATGCCAGATGTGCTAATACAGGTTCCGGTGCTCGGTCCGTTTCCCCACCTCTCTTAATTTTCTGTTGATTAACAGATAATGGTGGAGGCGAAGAGAACTGGGCTGCCTGCGTTGAATGATCCTGAGACGGGCGATACGGTTGGTAACTGGGAGGGGGTTTTATGGGAGACTGCGGTGAGACGGTTTCGGCTGCTGACGCAGAGGTAGGGGGTTGCTGAGAGATTTGTTGATAACTCGGTGACGTCGGGGAAGAGGCCTTGACGTCGGCCTGCGATGAGTCTTGCTGAGATGGACTTTGTACAAGAACATGACTCTCAATAGACGGCGGTGATGTTGCTGACCAGCTCACTGGGGTTGACGGCAGCTCTATCTTTGCTGGAATTGGGGGCGGCTGTGCGGAAGCCACTGGCAAATCTGGCTGATGATGCTGGACTGGAGGTGGTGATTGCGCTTGAGGGGAGAGCGGCTGCGGTTGAAGCGGCTGACCTGGAACCTGAGATGGCGGACCTGGGTTGGCTAGGGACTGCTGGATAGGCAACGTAGTTTGAAATTGCATGGCCGTAGGTAAAGGCATAGGATGGGAAACCACCGGCTCGGACGCGTGATGGTGCGGCTGGTGTAGATTCGTGAAAGGTTGCGGTGTTGCTAGCTGCTGGGACTGTTGCTGAGGAGTCGGTGACGGTGCCTGATATTGACCTGAAGGTGATGATGCTGGGATATGCGGGGGTTGTGCTTGGGGTGGAGGTGCCGGCGCCTGGACCTGCTGACCCGAGGGCGAAGTTACCGCGGGTGCATACACGGGATAGGACTGCGCGCAAGCTACCGGTGGCTGCGGCTGGGGTTGATGGCTTGCAGCAGCAACTGGTGACGAGACCTGTTCTTGGGCCTGTGTGATGGGTGAGGTAAATCTTACCGGCGTCTGTTCCTTTCCAGATGGCTGGGTCTGATACTGCTGTGGGAATGGAGCTGCTGGATTCATGGGGCCCTGGGTCTGAGGTGGAGGTGTCGGAGGAACAGGAGGTGTAGCGTAAGCAGGTGATATTTGGGAGTACTGGATTGGAGGCGGGGAAGTCGCAGGTCCCTGAGATGGACTTTGAACCGCAGGGTGTGGTGAAGCAGGTTGGACATATGGCAACTGTGTCTGATGATGAGCCTGATTTCCAGGTGCTGACGGCTGCGATGTTGGATTATTCGGGGCGGGCTGCGGATGAGGCACCGGTGGTGTTTGATACTGCTGGACTGCGGGCGGTGATACCGCAAAATATCCCTGAGGCATTGGGTGGGCTGGGGCCTGAGAGGTCCAAGTTGGAGGGGATGGCGCCGGTGCTGTCATGGGTGATGACACCCACGGTGCTGAGGCAGAGGTGGGGACGGGTGATATAGCCCCGAGCGAGACTGTAGTAGCTGGAGTGCTGATGCTTCCACTTGGCACTCCTGGCTGTTGCCAGTTCGATACAGATGGCACTGGCGGTGACTGTGCTGTGTAGGGCTGCGCGTACGGTTGAGCGGCGGCGGGAAGTGATCCTCCCACTCCTGGGAAACTCTGGGGGTACTGCTGTGGAGGGAGGCCGGTTGTAGGGGCTCCTAGTCCTGAGGGTTGAGGTCCAGTTGCTGGCTGTTGAGTCTTGGCCAGGTAACCCTGGATCTTACCGGCTACGCTGGCCCCAATGCGCGCAAGACCACCGACCTTACCACCGGCTGGCGTCATAGGTAGAGGTGAGAATAAAGGTGGACGAGGTGGTAACGGAGGAAGGTATTGTGAGTGAACAGGAGGTTGTTGATATGGGCCTTGGGGGCCGCCGGCAAATCCTTGCACAGGAGTCGCATACTGCTGGTGGGATGGGAAGGCATACTGGGATTGATAATGCTGATGTTGAAGTTGAGGTTGATACTGCGAGTGATGGGGCTGTTGCGGTTGCGGCGGCGGCGGATGCTGTAGCCCAACCTGTGGCTGAGGTTGCTGGGGAGGTTGTTGATGATGTTGTGGCTGCGCGGGTGGCTGCTGGTATTGCGGCTGCTGAGGTGGTGCTTGCCCATACGGATCATAGGGATGTTGGCCGCGAGGTTGATACTGCGGTGGTGGCGGTTGCGGATGCGGGGATGGTGGGGGATATCCCAATTGGGGATTATTTGGCTGGGGGATTTGTGCTCCTTGCGTAGCTCCCCAAGGACCACCAGTCTGGTACGGAGGATGGCCGTTCATCGTTGGGAATCCCTTCGTGTACTAACCGAAGACGTAATTGCTACAGCGAAAAGAAGTTGAAGAGGAAATAAAACTTCCAACCCCTCATCTCGACATGGCTGATGGGCTGCCCAATCCCAATTACCAATCCTACCCGATGCCAAGACAAGCTGGACCGCCAGACAGCTTTGTGTTCCCGAACCGAGCAGCCCAGACTTTGATGCCAAGCCATCCCCTGATCCAAACATTATGCAACTTCTTTATCCCCGGGCCGTTATCCCAATATTATATCCAAATTCCCAAAAAGTAAAAAACACCATGGTGGTGGTAAGAGGAATTCAGTTTACCTACTTGCAAGTCCAAGTCGTGAGGATTCGATTTTCAAAGCCAACTCTTTTGCCATAGGAACGAATGAATATGATTGATATGCTGTGTAGAAGGTGCCTGCTAATCAATATACTGACTAAATAAAGATTCATCCAGGTCTAACGAAGTAGACCCCCGCAGGGCCAAATCCCAGCCCCTGTTCACATCATAACCGCCGTCCTGATTTTCGAATCTGTTAGGAAGGTCCACAATATCTCTGAAAACCACACCCTCCATATCATGCCCAGACTCTGGCTGTTGAAAAAGCTGATCCTGGTTGAAGTCCACAGCTTCCTGCAGTGCTCCCGGGCACGTCGTTGACTGGAAGAGCACCTGAAATTCGGATTCCTCTTGGTAGGAGTTCTGTATCCCATCTTCCGATTGCGCTATGGCAGTCGGACCCGCAGGATACCTAGGTCGTTTGCGTTCGACTTCGTCTGTTTCTTCGTCTGTTTCATCGTTTCTTTCTTCGTTTTGCCCCTTTTGCTGCATTTCCCGTGGATCATCTCCTAGGCCATTATAGTCCTCCCACCGGCTCCCTGCACTGAAAACCCGTGGATTCGACTCAGTTTCTCGCTCATCTGATTCGCTCCATCCTCCATATAATTTTAAAAATTCGGCGACTTCTTTATGTCCATTGTCATTGGCCAGCTTCACTGCCCGAAGAAAATGAATCCTATAGGGCCCAGAGATCTTCAATTTGGCCTCACTAATTAACAAAAAGCGCACCATTTCAAGCCGCCCATTCTCTGCTGCGCCTTCCAGCGTCGTCCTGCCGCAGTAGTTTGCCGCAGGAGCGTTTATATCAGCTCCGTTCTGGAGAAGAAGCTCGGCCATCTGAAGATGCCCATATATTGCAGCAAATTGTAAAGCAGTTGCATCACTTCCACCGACCAGCGGGCGTGGGGCAAAGACATTAACATCAGCGCCGTTTTCAATCAAAAGAGAAAGGACCGGAAGGTTTCCCCAGCTTGCCGCACTCTGAATTGGTGTCAGTCCGTCACTGCAATCCAAATCGCGGCTTGGTGAATGGCCATAGTTAGGGTTTGCGCCAGCTTTCAAGAGGATGTCGATATATTCAGGATCCACATTACGAAGACTCCCGTCGCGAAGTGCTTCGTAGCCAATCCTTCCCTTAACTGCTGTTCCGGCGGCGTAGATGAGCGTCTTAAAGATGCTGCCGTATCCGGCTTCCATAGCAGCTAGAAATGGTGACCGAACGGGGCGATGTATATCTTTGTATCGGACCAAGGTGTTCTCTTCCAATGATGCCCCAGCATTGAGAAGAAGCTGCACCAGATAGCCCTCGTTGTAAAACACCGCAGCAGTAAGTGATTTTCCAAGATACTTGGCGTTCCAGCACTCTGCTTCAAGAAATAATTTGACGAAGTTGTGATTTCGTGTCTCCACTGCTTGCAATAAGGGCTGTCCCTCCAAACCGGAGTCGGGTTTCATGTGACGCGTATCTTGATCTAGAGACGACAATAAAACTTTCAGCACCTTGTCTGAGAGTTGTGGACAATCCCGAAAACTGGTCCACACCCGGGCCGTGATCAGAGCTTTTCGGCTCAACAGACGAGAGATGAGATCCACATCACCTAGTCGTACTGCTAATTCTAGGGGGGTTGGCAAGGAGGGTTGAGCGGGTTGACTGAGGTCGATGTCGTAACGTAAAAGATGCTCAACGAGGCCCCAATCCTGGCTCTGGATAGCGTATGATAAGATGCTCGTTCCATTGGTGCTTTTTAGGATGGCTGGGAGAAAATGATTTCCTCCGTGTTCAATAAACATGGCTGCGACGCCGCTAGAGATGCGTTCGGTGTTCCTGAACTCTGTGAAGCCAGCACCGACCAGGAACTCAACAATCGTTAGCGGTCCATTTTCAACAGCCACATCTAACGGAGTTTTCCCAAAATCATCCCAAGTGAACGGTGTAGACTCGAGATGTGGTAACAGGAGTTTTAGAAGCGGTAAGTTGCCATAACTTATGGCTACAAGGAATCCTTCGTCAGTTCGGGCGCCTTGTTGAATGAGATGTTCCAAGAGCTCCTGGTGAATGCAGTCTTCGTCCTTGAAATGAGCTGCAAAAGTCCCGATACAGCTCGTATAGTTTGTTAATTGCTCCAGGCGGCCTAGTGCTGTAAATGTTTTGTCTGGCACTCTGAGTGTGTTGGCATAGGAATCTCCCTCCTTAGCCTCGAAACCCTTTTTCAAGAGAGCCATTGCAATCTCAGCATGGCCTCCGTAGCACGCTGCAAGTAGGGGGAATGCATTGTCAGGTGTTGCGCCGTTTTGGAGAAGAAGTTGTACCATGCTCAGATTTCCCTTCCAGGCTGCCAAGCCTAGGGGTGTTGTGAAGGTTTTCAAATTGAGCGGCCAGAATTCTTGAAATTCCAGCTCCTGGGCTGAGCCGTTGACATCAATTCCCCGAAATGTTAGGAGGAGGTTCACCAAGTTCAAATCTTCGGCCTCCACGGCGAGTCCAAGGGGGTTTCGTTGCTCTGATATGTGATATTTTTGTGAAATGTTGAGCAAGTCGGGTCGCGCATCAAGGATTTGGCGAACAAGATCAAGATCGCCGCACTGTAAGGCAGCGATAAAGCAGTTCTTGGCTTCGCTCATCTGAAAAGCCTCCACAACATCTGCACTTGTCAGTGCCTTGGTACCAGACCCGTCCAAGTGATGCTCATCGGCCACATCTGTCCTGCACACGGTGGTGTTCCACAACCAGCCGACAACACCCAGATTCTTAAATTCGATGGCCAATTTCAACGCAGATAGCAGGTCGGCTCGATTTGAAGCTCCGGAAGCCACAAGACGTTTGATCATATTCCACGTCTGCACCCCTGGACTCAAGGCTGTAGGTTCTGGACGCAAAGCCCGGACCAATGAGGGCATATGGAATGGAACCTCCGCCTCGAGGAAAATATTGGCAATAGCGTTTCTTCCCATGGAAAGTGCACGATGCAACGCCCCTGATTGTGCATCCGCCCCCAACCTGTGTTCGCAACTGATGAGCAGTTGAACAATGCGAACTGCTATGTTCTCATCCCGCAGTCCTACTGCAACGTATATTGCCGGGTTCTCTCGCCAGCCCTCCGTTGGGTCGTCGACGACGCGGTTTGGATTGAATCCCGCTTCCAAAATAACATGAATTATCTCCGGCTTCCCCTCCCTCAGTGCGCTGGCAAACACCTTTTCCTTCGCAGCTCGTATAACCCAATCGTCCAGCTCCAGTAACACTTTGAGCTTGCCCGGCCACTTTGATTCCATGGCCCCGACTAGGTGAATAACATCAACATCCAAATCTTCCCTCTGCCTAAAGGGTTCATGGATAAAGTTATTCGCCAGCTTAAACAACTGCAGCATGTAATATTGGATGGTGTCGGCGCCCCTTTTTGTGCATAGAAGCTCTGCCAACTGTCGGTGTTCGTTCTGGTGTCGCTCTGGCACGGTATTCCGAATTTCCATCTCGGTCCGACGAATGAGCTGACGAGGGTTGTAATTTGATATACTTCTTATGCGTGGAAACAAGTGCAGTATATGAGTGTTATCCAAGGGATGCCAGTCCGCGATGATGTCCGTTGATCCTGGCGGAGATGCGCCGCCTGTGGTGGCAGTCCTGGCCATAACTGGGATTCCCATCACCTGCAGCAAATCTTGGAATTGATGCCAAAGGCTAGGTATGGTGCCAGATTCTTGCACCGTTCCAGTGAAGACGGGAGAAGGAGACCGTATCACCATAGTAGTGCTCAAGGTAGTGGCCTCTGAGCTAGACCCCTCTGTGTTTACATGTAAGATTAGTTAGCTTCAACGTTACCAGACATCGAGAGTAGAGAAATTGCCTACCTCTACGAAGAGACTGGTTCATCTTGATCTGGTCAAGACAGGAGACAAACCGACGGGAGTTTTTTTTCCTCACCCATTCCTCGCCGCGTCGCTTGAACGGATTCACCTGAATAACGGTCTGCTTCCCCGTAGCTCGACGTTTTTCAACCGTCCCTCCAATAACCTTCCAGTCGGCATTCTTTCGAAATCCCCACTTAGAAAACCATCTCTCATAGGCCCGTTTGCTATACAAGAGGTAGAGGATTAGCAAAAATGGTTAGAAAACGATGTGTTGAACGAGAGCCACGGTACCTCTTATCAACCCCTTTTTGCTTCATCACATCCATGACTTCTAACAGCGTCTTATCCTCAACTATATACAGGTGCTTGATGAGATCATAATGATCTTCAAATGATGGCCCTTGCTTGCCCATCGTGGTCGGGCTGTTTGTTGGATTTCGTCGGGGATGTTCAGGTGATGATCAGAATGTTGGGGGATGTTCAGGTAATAATCAGAATTTTTGGGGGATGCAGGAAAACGCAAAGGGCGTCGGGCGCCCGGTTTATTATAACTTCAAGGGCATCAACCCCACCAATTCAGCCAGCAAATTGTCATGGTGTCTGGGGTACGAGTTCCATTGGTCGATCAGGAAACCGACACCACCCAGTTCATGTTGTGTTCCCAATTTCCAACCACCGACCCACCTCAACGACCACCAGGCTCCAGGCGCCAGCCATCGCCGCAGTGCAGTTTCTATTGGTCGAAAGCAAAACCGTCACCAGCTGTGCCAAATCATCAGCCACCATCAAGACAGCCAAAGCCATCGTCTCGCTGCACCATTTATTGGTCGAAACCAAAGCCGTCACCAGCTTGGTACCCACCGTGCCCACTCATCAGCTACATGTAACACAAAGACAACTAAGCAAATTCGTCGATATCAAAATCGTCACTTGGATCTCTGGAGCGCTTTTGGGATCAAGCAATCATGTCGGCTCTGCCGGCGAATCATCACATGGCTTGCTGCCGGCGCAACCTCTTGGTCTGAGGAATGTGAAACGTCCATAAATACTTTGTATACCTACATTCCCTCTGCACCTTCTTGCATCCAGATTGCTCCACCACTCATAGCCGTCTTCCTCTTCATGCCCCATTTTGACCTGGTAAATCTCTGGGAATATACCTGGCTATTGCAGCCGTTTTTCGTCTTCATCGCTCGTCACATCCTCCTCGAGTTTCCAATTCTTCAGACCAACTTCGTGAATGCCAGTGTCTGCTTGCGGTATCCGAGCTTGACATAATGGACACTCAAAACGTCGTCGAATCTACCCCGTCCTTGACACCAGAAGCCATCATCGCGTCCGTTGGCCTCTTGGTCTCCGTGCCTCCCACCCTGGCCGTCTTGATCTACTGGTCTCGCCGTGCTCCGTGGAAGTGCTGCGTCCGCGTACGGTGGCGTAGAAACCCCGACGGTAGGTCCTCTATGCGCATCCATCCCTCTTCGCCTTCTTCTGACCCCTTCTCCACTTGTGATTTAGAAGAGAACGCAATCTATCCCTCCCCGACCTATCGGGGCTCCAATCATGCCGTATCAGATGGACCGTTTGAACTCGCATGATGGGGTTGCAAGCTTAGTGGGGGCCAGCTTTTTCGGGTCATCGACAAGGTGCAGCAAACGGGCAAGTCTCTTTCTATCAAAAATGGTCTTGTGTGTCAAATTTTGTATGTATATTTGGTGAGGTGAAGTGATGTTGGCGGGTGTTGGTGGGTGTGCCGCCTGTGAGAAGTCACGTGCCTCCGTTGGTGCAAGATGTCAAGATTCGCAACAGGAAACAGACAAATTGCACATTGCTTTGCAGGCAAGATTTGGAAGACGAAAAATGAAGAAGAATTCAAGTTGGTGCCTGGATTTGCGAAGAAGGAAGACACGGGAGCTGGTCACTCCGAGTCGGTGTCCCGGTGAACAGCAGCAAGGGCTGCTGGAGCTCTGGCTCTCAGTTCCCGCTTCAGAACCTTCCCATTTTGGCTTTTGGGCAACTCGGACACAAAAATAATGCGATCATGAACCCAGTGTGTTTCCTCCAATCTCTCCTGAACAAAATCATCAATTTCATCTCGAAGCTCCTCCTCATCCTCCCTTCCAGCCACATCGCATCCTGAATCTGATGCCAACGCCGCCCGAACAACAAAAGCCATTGCCCGTTCGCCAGCTTGGTCATCAGGAACCCCCACGACCGCAACATCAGCCACAGCGGGATGGGTGCGCAGGACACCTTCGATGTCACCCGGAATGACCTGCTCCCCCTTGACCTTGATCAACTCCTTGAGCCGATCCAAGACAAAGAGGTGCTCGGCGCCATCCCCGTTTAGGTTTTTCTTGAACATTCCAACATCTCCCGTCCGAAGCCATCCGCGGCTGTCGAATGCGTCTCTCGTTGCTTCATCGTTTCCCAAATAGCCTTTGAATAAAGTTGGGGATTGAAGGAGAATTTCCCCAGGGGTATCCAGCGTCTCGATGTCATCGCGCTCTGCTCCCACCAGACGGGCCTGGAACAAGGGCAAGATTGACCCCGAGGAGCCGGCCCAAGTGTCGTGGGTGCTGGTAAACGCGGCTGCGGTGGCGCTTTCAGTTAATCCATATGCTGCGATAATCTTCCAGTTGGGCTGCAGGGCAAGTAGCCTTTCCGCCAGACTCTTCCCAAGGAGAGCCGAGCCATTGACGATACTTGTCACCGAGGACAGATCGTGCAGCTGGAGGAGGAACGGGTTTGTCACTAATGCCACAATCACAGGCGGGACCTAAGCAGCGACAATGTTAGTGACAGGCAGAAACTCATCTTCGATTCACAGAAGCTTACGGGGTAGAGCCTTTGGACACGGTACTGCGCAACAGCTTGAAGCATCCACTGGATATCAAACCTGGGAAACACCACAAACGGATCCCCTCGCCAGGCTGACAGATGGCCGAGCATCAGCCCGTACACGTGACTGAGCGGGACCACTCCAGTCAGGGGCTCAGCTTGTCCGGGTTTCCGGGAGTGAACACTCTCAAACGTTGCCACTTGGATCAAATTCACTATCATTCCGTAGTGGGAGATCATGGCAAGCTTCTGCTTTCCCGAAGTCCCACTTGTCGAGCACAGGAAAGCAATCTGGTCCTTCGCCTGGCCTTCGACCCAGCTCAGCGGCGGGAGACTATCCAAGCGAGAGCCCTCGAGGATGAGTTTCTCAATGTCCCTCAGATGGCATGGTTCTCTGCTTGAATGGTCGTTTGGATGGACACTCACTGGCAAGATATAAGTCTCTTCCAGTGGAGTAGACAGTTGCGAAGCCGCGTTGGCGGCGGTGGGTAGCAAGGGCTGGCAGGTGAACAATGCCTTGCATTTCGCTGTCTCCATGTGGGACACCATCTCGGAGATAGAGCTGGTGGGATGGATTGGGAGGCATATTCCGTTCAGGCGATGGATAGCCCAGCATACGACGAAATAGTCGATCTTTTGTTGGTGGTCAGGTATAAGTTCAAGTTCGGTTGCCATTATTGGAATACTCGCAGTATTGAGACAGTATATTGCAACAACCTTGTCCCAAGGAGATGGCTCGTTGACAGACCATCCGAGATTCTTGGCGAGAGCACTGGCAAGCCATTCCACTCTCTGGCCAAGTATTTCACGCGAGTATGACTTGCCTGTGATGCCGTCCACGAACAAGTGCTTCGACAGTGCTTGAAAGGGTGCATCGTTACTTCCCTCTAGCGTGAATTGGCCGAGAGGAATAGAGTCGGCCCTCAATCGGGGGCACCCATACGGGACTTGAGAACACCATTATGTTAGTCTCTAGTTGCGGATTTGTTGGTAATTGTTGCCGTTAGCTGAGTACGTTGCAATCACCTCCGGATGGGGTTCTTTCAGCTCTACAGTATATATAGCTTCCTTGCGCAACGGAGACCTCCGAGGCCCTAGCCGACACACGCTGTTCGCATGCATGTCTCAGACACCATGCTGCATGCAGTTGTTCGGCAGCTTTGGCATCCGCAACAACGTTACATGCCAGTTTACCTTTCCCATTCTTGAAATCCCGATATCTCGCAAATTTGTGCATAACGGCCCCTTATCCGAAACCAGGGGTCATGTTACTTGTCCATGTCCATGAGGTTCAAACCGTCCTGACGTCGAATTCGGGTTCATCGCTGGGGTCGAGGCTCAATCCGGTTGCCGACCCAACTACAATTGACCTTGATACTCTCCGAGAACCGGACCATATCTGTTTTTTTTTGTTTTTTTTTGGTTTTCTTTTTAATGGTGCAAAGACAAAACTTGAGGTACGTTTGATTCAAGAATACTGATAAGACTTATTAAGGTACCACTGATTTCTCTCACTTCCATTAGTACCACGCAACTCTTTCAACATGCACTCCCTTTGACCTTGTAGCACTCCAACACTCCATTATTGTTATCCACAAGCGTATCTATCATCGCACTCATTAGTCTCGTATCAATTTTTTTCTAAGAGGGGGGGGAGGGGTGGGGGGGGGGAGACTTCACTCACTCAAATCAATAAAAGCGGTCGGCCAGCTCGCCTGTCCTGCCCCGGTCCCAGGATTGCACTTGCAGTGCATCAGTGTCGTACCGCCGCCGATAATCAGACCTTCTGAGGTCGGGCCGTTGCTGCAGTTTATGCATTGGTCGCCGAAGAACGGGCTGGTAATGGTTGTTTAGCGTCAGTAATATAAGATCATTAACAAGGGTGAGTAGAGGGGGGGGGGGGGGGGGGGGGCGAGAAACCCAAAACCAATCGGATCAGCCGGCCACTGTCCGAAACTGTTTTTTATGCACCAGTTTAGTGCCACACTGGGGCAACACCGCGGGC
>MU858913.1:103988-115480 GCA_033297175.1 Cladorrhinum sp. PSN332
TGCCCCCCCCCCCCTCCCCCCCCCCCCCCCCCCCCCCCCCCCCCCCCCCCCCCCCCCCCCCCCCCCCCCCCCCCCCCCCCCCCCCGAGATACCCAGAACCATTCGGATCAGCCTGCAGCTGTCCGTAACTGTTTTTGATGCACCTGTTGAGGTCCAATCTGGAGCATCTCAGCTGGCCGAGAATGTTGCTGCAGCTTGCGGTGAGGGTTGTCCGGCCGGACAGTTTGACGGAGGCGGGGTCGCACGAGGAGACGAAGTTGTCTGCTTGTGCTACTCCCGAAGAGAGGATGACGGAGAGGGAGAGGAGGGGGATCTTCATTATGACTCTCGTAAATGATCTACGAGATGGAGCTCGGGCCTATTTCTCAGATGTTTTTTCCCCCGTCTTTTAAGCCAGATTATCAGGTTCTCTGCCCGAGATACATGGGAGTTGGTCGAGAGAGTCTAGCACTTTTTAAACAAAATTCCAAAGTCCTCGGATGACCTGGCCTGGTCTGATAAATCCAACCCAACCCAACCCCCCAACCCCCCCAAATCCATTACCAAGGATACGGGTGAAAGAATGGATGGGTATCCAAGCAACTTTCATAGACTGACGCATGTTTTAATATCCGAGGCCCTGGCTAGTGTAGCCTTGGCCATTATCAAGGCTGCCGGCTTTTTTGCTGTCGTTCAGGGGTCCCCTTTATAAATCTGAACACACATATAGGTAGGGTAACATTTCATCAAGAACCAAGGCAATTACAACATGTATGGATGGAGGACGAGTGTGGGTGGGTGGGTGAGTTTTAAAATACTGTCTTATCTTTGTTTTTTCAACCTTTTTTTCGTTGGGTCATTCAAGTTGTGTCTTCTGGGTAAATTCAACGCCTGGGGATGATTTCTTGGGCCAGGCCAAGCAGCAGAGGGCAGGGCAGCCGATTGGGAGACAGAATAAATTGCTTGCGTGGGGTGTTATCTTGATTTGAAACCGAGAAAATTTAATATGTCGCAATCTACCGGGCATTCGGTTCCTTAAGCTTGGATGTGATTGATGTCTCTCGTCTGGGCTTGGTCAAGAACTGCCATGCCTGTCTTTTCTCTGTCTCTCCGGCACCTGATCAAGCAGCAAGACATAACCTGGAAGAAGGGCCGGATACCGGATGGGAGATATATGTATATATCCGAGCCGGAAACAAACTGGAAGGGAAAATCCGTCAACCGGGAAGGAGGGACTTTTACTCATGACAATAACCCGTCCACCACCAAGTTTGTTTGGATATGACGATTGCTTTGATTGTGTTCCCGTCGAAAAGATCAAGTAGTTGAAATCACCAAAAGCCCCTTACAAAGTCCCGTCTCCATTTTACGTCATGTTTTTGGTGGGGTTTTCCCTGCTCAGGTGGGCCCTCGATGAAGTTTACCCCGCAGCTGAACAATGACCTCAACGAAGCATCTCGCGATCTCGAACAACAAAACCCTCTACTCAGGCTCTCCCTTCATAAGCTGATTACTACCCAAAAATGTCCACCCCGAAACAAAACTTCAACGTCGGCATAATCGGCTACGGGTAAGTCATCCGGTCCCCTTTCTACAACATCCCCCACTAACCCCCACCCCTCCCCAAAAAAAGCCTCTCAGCCAAAGTCTTCCACATCCCCTTCATCGCCCTAACCCCCACCCTCACCCTCCACTCCATCGTCCAGCGCTCCCCCATCCCGGGAGTCAACTCGGCCCCGGAGGACCACCCAACCCTCAAGCACCACACCAGCCCCGAACCCCTCCTCTCCGACCCGGAAGTAGACGTCATAATCCTCTGCACCCCGCCAGACACGCATTACCCCCTCGCCCGCTCCGCCCTCCAAAACAACAAGCACGTCCTGGTCGAAAAGCCCTTCGTCCCTTCCTCGGCAGAAGCAGACGAGCTCTCCCTCCTCGCCCGCCAGCAAAACCGCGTCCTCTGCGTCTACCAGAACAGGCGATGGGACTCTGATTTCCTCACCGTGCAGTCCCTCCTCCGCGAGGGCACCACCCTCGGCCGGATCGTAGAGTTTGAGACCCACTTTGATCGCTTGCGCCTTGCTAAACCCGCAACCACGTGGAAGAGCTCCTTGCGCATCAATCAGGCCGGCGGAGTGCTGTACGACCTCGGCTCTCACCTGCTGGATCAGGTCTTTGTCCTGTTTGGCATGCCGACTGGGGTGACGGGCAAGTTGGTTAACCAGCGCGAAGGACGCATCGTAAACGGGGATGGATCGGAGGAGCAGGAGCCGGACAGCGTGACGGCTGTGCTGAGTTATCGGGAGACCGGTCTGCTGGTTTACGTGCGGGCTGGTGTGGCGAGCGTTGAGTCGAAGCAGCCGCGGTTTTGGGTGAGAGGAACCAAGGCGAGTTATCACAAGTCTGGCTTGGATCCCCAGGAGGATTGGTTGCGGGCGGGAGGGAAGGCGACGGATGCCGGGTTTGGCAAGGAGGGTGAGGACAGGTACGGAAAGCTGTGCGTGCTGACTGAAGAGGGCAAGGTCGAGGAGAGGGTGTGCCCGACTGTCGAACCCGAGACGTACATCAAGTTTTATGAGCTGTTTGCCAAGTCTTTGGCCAGCGGGAAGGAGGAAGACGTTCCTGTTCCCGGGTCACAGGCGGCGCAGGTGCTGAGGATTATTGAAGCCGTGAGGGAGAGTGCCAAGACTGGAAGGGAGGTGGCGCCGTGATTTTGGGTTGAGATACAAAGCAGCACAGCAAACAGAAACAGAACCAAAACCAGTGTCTTTGTCCAGATATGCCTTGATAGACATCTAGAAATATCTGCAACGCGATTCTCCTGGCTTCGTCAACATGTGCCTCCCTCCCTACTCCCACTTCATGGTCTCCACCAACTCCTTCCTCGCAAGCGTGATGGTATTCGCCTGCCACTTAAACATGGCCTCGTACAGCTCATCGTTCCTGGACTGAGCATCCGATATCAGCTCCATCATGGCCAAGTCCCTCTTCAAATCCATGTCCCATTTTTTGCGCACGGCATACTCGCGGTACCCCTTGACTCTCTTGGCCTCGATGACCTGCTCGTACCACTCCATGTCCCAGTGCAGCTGCAGGCTGTTCATCCATTTTCTGTGGTGCGTCGGGCAGTTGAGCGTCCGGTACAGGAGGGAGGCCGAGTCGACGGTGCCGTTCTCGGGCTTGGAGCAGAGGCTGGTCAGAGCGTTGAAATCGTCGCACGTCTTGCGGAAGGGAGGGGCCTTCGGGTGGAAGTAGTAGGCCTTGTTGGTGTTTGAGCAGGGGACGACGCAGGACTGCTTGCCTTGGGGCTTGCAGTGGCCGGCTTTGTTGCAGTGCCAGCGGGTGTTGGTGTAGATTTTGCACATTTCTTTTTTCTTTGGTTTTGAACTTTGAAGATCTAAGGGGTGGGGCCGAGGGGGGGGTGGCGATGTCGGTGGCTGGCTTCCCGAGAGATCAGGATGGTTTTGTCTGCGTGTCAGTGGATTAAGATTTCGACATTTTGAAAGCTGTTGAAAATTCTAGTGGATTCTTGTTGTTGTTGTCGTCATGGCTTGGAAGAAGCTTTCCTGGCTGGTTGTGGCTGCACTTTATTTCGGCCTCCCTCCCTCGAAGGAATTGCCTTGGCTTCCCGGAAGGAAGTTTGAGCAACAGTCTAACAGAAAGAAGGTGAGAGCCTCGATCTAGAAATCATATCAGTGCCTTCATTGCCAGTTATACCAGCGTCCCATCAAGCTGGTTGTTATTATTTCAGCTTTGATACCGACTAGCTGATGAATGAGTGGACACTGGCTGTTGATGGCCTCAGCTTTTGTCCGATGGAGCTTAATTCAAATCGAGCATGTTAGAAATTCACACATCTACTGAGGGAAATTGAATGCGCTTTCCAGAGCTGTCAAAGGTGACTGGTGGGTGGTCGTGGTTACGAACATTCTGGATCAC
The DNA here is from genome assembly GCA_033297175.1 of Cladorrhinum sp. PSN332. Lineage (NCBI taxonomy): Eukaryota > Fungi > Ascomycota > Sordariomycetes > Sordariales > Podosporaceae > Cladorrhinum > Cladorrhinum sp. PSN332. Next base: position 107,907 of record MU858913.1, read on the forward strand.
CTCAGGTAGGTAGGTACCTCCACCGATACCGTGCCTGCTACCTATTGCTTGAATGGGGTGTGGAGATGGGCTAATTCCACTGACGAAAGATGAATGATCATCCTCTGACCGTCGCATTGTTCTGAAATTTGAGGTTCCCCAAGAGTCATCCCAGCTGCCGCGCACTACCTGGAAGACGGCTCTCACCGGCTTTGCAACATCGGACAATTTGGCGGTCAGTAATCCATGATAACAAGAAAGGGTCTAGAACAGACCCGTATATCCGCAACGTCGGGACCGAGACTCATGAGCGAGTGGAACTTTCCGTCCAACATCGGGCTGTGATTGCATGGCCACCATGCGAAGACTGGAACACACTGACACCCTTCTCTTGCCCTCCACAAGCCGCTCGGACGTCATGGCTGCAGATCTGCGGGGTGGATGTTTCCCCCGTCCTCATGCACGCCATCGCCGGAGAGATGCCTGACAACGGCTTATCCATCAGGCTATTTTAATCTGGAACCCACATGGAACACTGACACCGCCAATGAATTCCAGTCTCAAGATATACCATGGCTTTTTCCAGGTCTGAACGTGTTCTGTGATACCTGGTACCACACCAACCAAAATCGAAGTTGAACATGAATTTTCCGATACACAGCCGATAATGTGTGTGTAACATTGAACACAAGAGAAAGGCAATCTAAGAGGCAGATGTGTTTCTTTCGCTCGGGGAATATGTGAAATGCTGATCCCCGCGTGTTTCGTTCGTGGGTTGCTCCTTCCTTCCTCTTCCCTCTTTCCATGCGACTACTACCTACCAATTACCTGGAAGGTGCCAACTAGATAACGCTGTCATTTCTTCCGACCATTCCAGGTTGTGATTCTTTATTCCCTCGAGAGGAAAAGAAAGAAAAAAAGTATCAACAAATCAAACTTACCATTGTCAGTCTCTACCGGTCAACTGTTTTACTTCAATGGGTGAAGTGCGCCCGATATACTCCGTAAACTCGGAGAACCACCCGAGCACCTTGGCCCCGTTGCCTTGGGTGCTTACCCACGGCCTCGCTTCCGTCACGACTTTTGGCTTCCTCAGCTTCCTGTCAGCGCTTTGGCTCTTTTGTTTTCTCACCTACCAATTCGTCGGCTGGCAAGTTGGTGGCTCACCTGACGACGACCATGGCGGCGATGCAGAGAGAACAGCGTCGACAGAACTGGACTTCGATGTCGACGGCTTCCTTGTGCCTGCCTCCCGTGACCCCCCGGGGGGCAATGGACGCCAAATCAAGCAAAAGAGAAACTTCTTCCAGCGCCTCAGAGATGACCCTCCAAACCAGTTCTTCATTCTGATCTACAACCTTCTCTTGGCCGACTTCCAGCAAGCGATGGGTTTTCTGTTGAACGTCGCCTGGTTGTCAAAGCATGGCATCTACGTGGAGACTGCAACTTGTTGGGTGCAGGGTTGGTTCTTGTCGACTGGGAACCTGGCTTCGAGTGCTTTCATTTGCGGTATTGGAATACATACTTACCTAGGGGTCGTCAAGAATTACCGCCCGCCCACGGGCATCTTCTACTCGGTGATCCTATTCCTCTGGTTTTTCGTTTATGGCACCACTCTTTTGGGGGTCATAATTACGCGAGATGGCGCCCCTAACGGCTATGGTCTCTACGCCCGCGCCGGAGCATGGGTAGGTCTTTTTTTCCATCGTCCGTCTTCACACACAACTGACATGATAACCAGTGTTGGATCAACTCGGACTATCAAGACCTTCGTCTCTACCTCCACTACCTCTGGATCTTCATCGCCCTCGCTCTGACTGCTGTCGTATACCTGGTCATCGTCGTTCGTCTCTACATCCGAAACAAAAACAGCGATAAAGATTCAAAGCAGCGCCCGGAAAGCCCTCCGTCTCGAAGTTTCGAATTACCTCCTCCTGCTACTTCAGCGTCTACTTCCACCTCGATGACGAAATCGCTTGATGACGTCCACTCAGCAGACAATTTGAACGGCAACAAAGCAGCTATAACCACATTCCTGCTCTATCCGCTCATCTACATCATCTGCACCGCGCCCTTGGCAATATGCCGCCTCGCTGCCATGGCAGAGGCCGAAGTGCCGCTTTCGTGTTATTGTTTGGCGGGGTCGATGGTTGCTTCTGCGGGCTGGTTGGACGTCTTGCTGTACGCAACCACAAGACGATCGATTATTTTTTCGGGGGAGAAGCCGCCCAGTCAAGATACCGGGCTTGAGACTTTTGCCTTCATCAAAGGAACACTGAGAACACCAAAGAGGGAGTTTGGTAATGTTGTTTTCGTTGATGGTGGGAAGGAGGGCGCTGCGGAGGTTGGCGGGTTGTGGGGATGGGTTAGAGGCTGGTGGACCAAGGGTCGAAAAGATGGGAGTTTGAGCAGACAGGGAAGCCTACGGGGCGCTGCCATGTCAACGAAGATCAAGAGTCACGAGAATGTTGGAGGTGGTATCAGTTTGCGGGGTTTTGGGATGGGCGACGACGGCGTGGTGGTTGGGAACGCTATCCAGTGTGAGACTACTATGAGTGTGACTGTTGAGGATGCAGAAGAGAAGGAACAGTCAGGGGAGGCTAAGAGGGTGTCGTGGTACACGAGGGGCGTGAGGGTGGTTAATTGATGGTCTGAAGCCGACGCTGTGGTGGCTGTTCATCTGAACAAATTTTGAGATGTATTGGCGGCGATGTCAGCTATAGTGTCTAATGTCTTTGCTCTTTGTTCTCATCACGCTGAGATGCGTAGAGGAGCCAGAGTTGGGGTCGAGAGAAACAAAGGTGATGTAATATATACGAAGGACAATGGAAATTCCTTGATATGTCAGAGAAGAATTCGACTTGATTGGGAGGGCTTTAATTGCCGAATTAGGTGTGCCAAGTGTTGAATTTTTGGGTTGTTGGTACAGGGTAGCATCAGGAGTTGAGCACAAAGGCCAGACAGGGGCTCTGGACCAAACCAAACCAGGGGGGATTTGTCAAACTCTGTTTCTTTGCCATCTTTCTGTCAACCCCAATACTTAATCAAATCGAAAGCAAATATTATCGTTGTTCTGAGGAGGTGTGAACTTGATCGGTCTATATCAAGCATCTATCCTACATGTAGAAAGAATATATGATTACATACCCTGTACTATGTACCTCGTAAAAGGTCCTTCACACTTCGGCATCATCCGACCAGGGGCGTTGGCTGTGTGCATTGATCGATCGGCATCCAACTCTACCCAATAGCATGAAAGATAATCTGGATGCCTGGACCCATATCGAATACGCGTAGCTACACTTGGGGTGACCTGACCCTTTCCGTATCCGTTTTGTGTGTGTGTGTATTGCAGATTTTCCTCTTTTTTTTTTTTCTCTCTCTCCAATTCGATAGGCATGGTCTTTCTTTAATGCGGCCGTGGCCTACTACAGTCCAATTGATTGTGTATTCTAATTTGTTGAAGCCTAAAAAAGGAGGAGGGGTCTTTTTGTTTCCAAGACCAATATATCGAATCAAAAAATGGGAGAACCGCCAAGGGCAGTAGTAGTGCACACGCACGCACATGCGATACCCCGTCGTCCTGTTGGCGCCGCCGCCGCCGTTGTCTCGGTCGCGGTCCCGCCGTCTACGCGACCGCCTTCTTTTGCGACTTATCCTCCCTCTGTTTATCCTCCTCCTTCTTCTGTTCGCAGTTATCAACACCGAGATCCTCATGGACAGCGTCAATTTGAAGGGTCCGGATTGGAACCGCCGCAGGAACTGGATTCCTACCATTCCCCAACGGGTCCTCCTCCTCCTCCTCGCCCGATGATAGGAACCTCCCACCTGACCTCCTCCTCCTCCTCCGGACTCCCAATTGACCTCAGCCTCCACCATCATCAGCTTGATCAACCCCCACTTGAACTACAGCGAATAATCCCCTACTCCCCGGCATGGCACAAGACCAAAATCATAATCCGCTCCCTCGTGACCCTCTTTGAATTCGCGGTCGTCACCCTCTGCGTCATCACCGCCATCCGCTTCTCGCCCCAATACCACGACGACAGGGGGATCCAAGGGTGGCACGCCGTCCTGCCGGTCGTTTTGTTCTGCATAACCTACGACATTGTTGAACTCTTTACCTTCTGCCTGAGGTGGCGGCTGAGAAGAGGCATGCACCCCGCCGCCACCGTGACGGCGGATCTGGTCTGCGTTCTTGTTTGCGCTTTGGGCCTGACGTTCAACATACACAATGCGACGATCACGAATGGGGGTTATTACGGGGTTATGGTTCTGTGCGCGGAGGGGTTATTAGGTTTGATTTGGTATGTTTTTTTTTTTTTTTTGGTCTTCTTTTTTTCTCCCTCGTCAATACCCTGCCCAAAAAAAAAAAAAACATATGTTGGGAACCTTGTGTATTGTTGTTGTGTGTTTGGCTAATCTTGTATGGTGTGTCTCAGCATCGGCCACTTCGTCCTCTTCGTCAGGGCGTGCGTCGAAACCAAGCAGCGAAACAGGAGCAAGGACGCGTCGGAGCTCGCCTACGTCTACAGTCCCGCCGGGGGGAAACCGTTTCCCATCCTGCACAAGGATGTTTATCAGGTTGACAGGGGGTCCGAAACGGGGTGGACGGCTGTTACGGGCGGGACGACTGTCCATAATCTTGATCTACGGCAGCAACAGCAGCAGCAGCAGCAGCAGCAGCAACCGCCTGTGATGAATGGTACTTTTCCGCCGCGAGTTGGGCTTGGTCACGGCAGAGCCCCGACTTACACGTCGTCAATTCATCCTCCACGAGCGCCGCCGTCTGAAGCCGAGTCTGCGTCTGCTCCGCCGTCTGTTTATTGGCGGAGTATGGCCGGATCGGGGAACGGGTTTGAGGGGTATAGGGGTCCATCGGGGGCAGACGCGCCGGTGCCGGAGGAGGGGTCGGTATCGCGGAGTGACCACCACTTGAGAACGGGATCTACCACAGAGAAGAAAGAAATGAGGAATCAAAAGGAGATCATACCCCCCGAGGTCATGGCCGAGTATTACGATCGGATCGTTACGCCTGCGGAGGGGCACGGGTATGGACATGACAGAATAGGGGGGTCATCTAGTGGGTATTATGGGGATTCGAAAGGGGAAGTAAGGAATTAAGAATGATTATTGGATGGGTATATTTAAATCAACTCGGAGAGTGGATGTTTTCTATTTTAAAGGCCAGGTACATGACTGTTATATATGGGATGGGTTCAATTTTGTGGAGTTTGGGGAACAAACCGGTTACGTGGGATCTCGGGTTTTATTATTGTGGTTTGGATACCTTGGTTGGATGGAGCTTTTTTGGGAAATACGGGGTCTGGGTGGTACATAGAAGAGAGACGCGAACTTCTTTTTCTGTTCTGGCTCACTTTTTTTTTATTACAGATTATCTAGCTTGATGCATGATTAGGTACATGGTTAACGCTCAGACTTCACGTCCTGAACGTCGTGGGTAAACATTCAAATACGTGCAGCTTCCTCCTGCTACTCCTCGAACACGTACTGGTATATACCCTGGTTTTACATACCAAAGTCCAGTACCGCCAAAACACACTATTTAATCATCATATTGTTTCAGTAAATTTCAACAGGCGTCTCCATGGCTCGAAGATGGATAGAGCGGAAAAGGAAGGGTTCGTTATCTATGTTCTGTGTTTGTTCCTTGGGAGAGGTGAGGTTTCGGAGGAAAAATCAGGTTGAGCTTATAGGGATGGTAAGGGATGGCGTCAAAAGCATGGATGAAATGGTGTTTGTTGTTGTTATTTGTTGAATTCTCTGTGGCGGTGTTTTTGGAATCAGTTGGGAAGGTGGGTGAGCAGGTTCTCCAAGCTCTGGTTGAAATTTGAGAAAGGAATTCTTTGCAAACCGCAGCCCTCCATCACCCGATACGCACAAATTTTTCAAGTTACAAGCCAAGCGCACAGATACGGAAGGAACGTTTGAGCCACTGGTCCAGGTTCGGACAGAACCTGGAAGTAACGGTGGCCTGAAAGTATTATCCGGCAGGCACGATTTCCATCCAGTTTTGATGCTGAATTCCACGCTGCGACACTGCACTTTGTTGAAAGCAAAATTTGAGCTTGACGGCGCAGTCCCACCTTACCACGTCGATAATTCACCAAACAAGAGCAGAAAAAGAAGAGATAGATGGTCAATGTTTATTATTGTTGCAATGAGACGCAACCTTTGGTTTTCCTGGAAGCCTAGCTGGATGGCACTGGCAGAGTGAACCTTGATCTCCTTCTCATATCCCCATCATCTTGAACGACAGCTCGCCAGTGCCCCAATTTACCCTCACAAGCTCCGAAAATCCGCATACCGCAGCATCTTCTTCACCTTCCAATCCAGCGCAACAACGACGAACATTCCCAAGCTGCCACTCTCTTCAGCGTTAAGCACCCGACCCGTGACACCGAACGTCCCCGACAGCTTAAGTACGCTCTGCGCTTCGTGCCACTCGACCAGCACGTCATGAGTTAATCCCATTTCAACAGTAAGCGGCTTCGTGCCATACTGCTCCTGGATTCTCGGACGAGCCACTTCTGCCCAAGTCCCAATATTATCGCCGCGTGTCATTAGCATGTCAAAGTCCGTGGCGCTGAATTTCCAGCGGCGATGTTCGTTGTCCTCGATGTTCAGAATTCTAAGGACGAGTTCCAGCCGAAGAAAAGAGTCGAACTCGCATTCCCAGCCCCCATCTCCAGCGCTGTTCAGACGCTACACTTTGCAGTTAGTATCTTATCCAACCATCGACAAAAGTCGAATTGTGTTCTGTCTCACCTCTGGTTCGATGGATTCACCCACCCCAGTCCATATTTTGCTGCGGCAATGCCACAAGGCCTCGAACCCGTGCATTGATGCAGATCTTCTCAACGTTTTCGCATTGTCCTGAAGTAGTCGATACCAGGTCATACTCTCATTTCTGGTCTGAAGCAGCATGATTTGTTGATCGGAGAGGGGCTCGAGCATGCTGTCGAGCTGCTGTAGGGATCTGAGAGACCAGTCAAGTACATGTACATGATGTACATGTGCATGCCAGTGATGTAACTGGAACTGGTCCGGATCGGGAAGGTACCTGGGCAGCGTGCCGTAATATTCAAAACAGAGATCATATTGATGTTGGAGCCGAGAACAGAGGTTGTAGATGAGAGTAGAGTCGTTTGCTGTTTGGAATACAAAATGGATCAGTCAGGGAACTCCAGCGCAGTGGAAGGGCAATGTTTGACAGAAGCAGCATTTACCGAACGAGTAGGTTCCGTTTGACATTTTTTGCGATCGCAACCGTGATGCCGCGGACCTTGGGTTTCCGAAAGGCAAATTATACGCGCAGGTCCAATTTTTTGACGTTTCGTTTGCACCTCACAACTGTGGGCTACAGTAGGGTTATAGCCGTTCAATTGCATGCAATCAAGCTTGATTGCAGGCATCCATTTCAACCAGGCCACCACCTTTCTTTACAAAGTTGAACCCAAATATATTATTATTGATTCTTACTCCGCTATGCCCTAGGCAGGGCTCGTCGGTCCCTCTACTGCTATATACACAAGGAAAACCGTACCGTAAAGGCCGGCTGAAAAACCTCGTAT
>MU858914.1:0-115445 GCA_033297175.1 Cladorrhinum sp. PSN332
TGAGACGCTTGTCACGACCTTCGATCCCTCTGTCAATACCCAGTAGGCGTACTGCCTTACAGTCTGTACCCATACCTCGGTGCAGGTTGTAACACTAATCTAGAGATTTTCTTAAAAACGAATCCCACTAGATATCGTCCGTCGTCGAAAATCTAGTAAAGTTCGGCTCTTATTATAAAATCGGAAGCGTCCGTTTCTATATAGAAGGGTCTAGTAAAGTCAGGTATCCTTAATATTAGTTCGCTAGTGACGATATCCTTAAGCTTATCGAAAACGTCTTAGTATTATTAGGTCTATATAAATGGGGTCCCTTTTCCGATTAATTTATATAGCGGTTTTACAATGCCTCCGAATCCTTTTATAAAGGATTTATAGAAGTTAATAAATCCTATAAATATCTTTACTTCTTTTTGATTTATTAGTACCAGCTAGTCTTTTATGGCTATAATTTTGCTAGGTTCTATGCGAATTTCTCCTAGAGTTATTTCGAATCTTAGGAAAATAGTTTTTTATACGTAAAATTCGCTTTTCCGTAGGTTTATCGAAAGTCTTGCGTCCTATAGTATTTATAGTATTTATCGTATATATCGTCGGTATTCCTTAAGTATTTTTAAGTAGATTAAGATATCGTTTAAGTATACGAAAGCAAATCGATTTAGATATAAGCGTAAGGTATAATTAATTATACTTTAGAATATCGTAAGGGCATTAGTAAGTTTAAATGGTATAACTTAGTACTTAAAGTATCTATAGCGAATCTTAAAAGCTATTTTCTATTCGTCCCTTTCTTTAATCCGGATATAGCTAAAGGCTATCGGGAGATTTAGGCGATTAAACCATTAGGCGTTAGCTAATCGATCCTTCATTTCCCTAATAAGCGATAGTAAGTACCTATTCTTAATCGTTTCTTCGTTAAATTATCGATAATTAACTATAAGCTTTAAATTTATTATTCCCTTCTTAAGTACGAATAAGATAGGATAAGCTACTTCGCTTTATAATTCCTTAATAAATCCTTTCGGTAAATTTTCTTTAATATATTCTTATAAGGCTTAATCCTATCGTAGGCTTAGGTAATATGCTTTATAGTATCGCAATTTGGCTCTTTCTTTAAGCCATATCTCGTAGTCGAAGGTAATTCTTTCTAAGAGTTTATTCTTTATCTTATATCTAAAGATAGTATAATTATAGTATTCCTTCGGGATTTTACTAAGGTCTTCCTTTATTTCGGTAGGTTCTTTAGATATTGCGTATCCTAAGTCGTTATTTAAATCGTCCTTTTCGGGTCTAATATATATTACCTATCTTTCTAATTCTATAGGGTATAAAGATTTATCTCTTCTATTAGTTAATATCGGCTCGTTATAGCTCGTATATCCTGATAGTTTATAAGGGATTTCTTATCCCTTTGGGCTTCTGGGAGCTTTATTTAGTTCTGCTCTTTCTATCCGTTTAATATTAAGCCTGGATTTGAGATAGCTATTCTCTTAGTCAATATCTAGGTTATATTTCTTTAATTACAGATATCCTAAGATTATATTACACTTAGGCCCGATTAATAGGATATTAAAGTTCACTTCTTAGGGATCATCTTCCATTATAATTAAGAATGTTATTTCCCGTAAACTAACTCCTTTATTATAACTTACTATTTCTCCTTCGTAAGTCCTTATTCGGTAAGGGTTTTTCTTCTTAACTTACGATATCCTTATTCTATTTACGAACGAAGGATTAACGATATTAATCGTACTCCCTAAGTCGATTATTACGATAGCTCGATATTCTCTTCCTTTTAGATCTGTCTATCGTACTTCTACTATTAAAGCACTTATATTCCCTAACGTAATAGCTTTAGCGACTATTTCGTAATACCGAAGAAGGCTTTTATTAAGTCTGACTTATTGCCTCCGGTTATAAGCGGTATCTTTATATAGGATTAGTTTATTTTATTAAGACCTAGGGAAGCCCTTAGGCCATTTCCCGATCGTAATCTCCTAAGATAGTAATAATTATTTAAGTATTATCCTTCTTAATTTACGGTTCTTATAAAGTAATCTCCGCTTATCTATTTTACTTAGCGTCTCCTTTCCAGCTCTGTAAAGATAGTATAAGGGATTATACTATATCGTTTATAATAGTACCGATTAAATTATTCTTAAAGGACTTTCCCGGAATATTGGTAGGCGAATTCGGTTAAAGTGCCGTAATCTCCCTATACTCCTATCGGAAGGTTTAATCGTACATTTTTTATATATTAGATACCCCTTTTCTTTTTAGGCTTCTCCTTTTCCGCTAGCTTTTTAACGTATAAGTGCCACGCCCTAGTCTTTATATTGCGGTAACGGATATACCAGGAATCCTCGTAATCGTAAAATTCGGAGGAGTCTTTATCCTAATATTCGGGAGGTACTCGTAATTCTATAGTAAGCATAAGTCCTTCCTCTATCTATTCCGAATAACAGATCTAATCTTCCTCCATTTCTACTCTATAGACTTTTAGGATAGGGTTTTCTCCTTATCGGCAAGGGAATAGTCTATTATATATCTTAAGGTTACAATATTCTCTATAGTAGTCGATAATACAGTCGAATTATACGATATGATTATATAGTTCGTAGCAAAGAAAAACGAATGGCAAATCTTCGAGGTTTCGCTTCGTAATATAAAGCCTTAAAGGTCGAACTTCTCCATAAGCGACCTTCCTAGCAGGTCTAATGAAGCTTCCTCTCTAATCGTGACGAGTTATTTACTAATCCTTGCAATTGCTTAGTTCCTAAGGATTTATAGGGTCCTAGTCCTTTTCTTATTCGGGTTTAAATTCTATATTATCGTCCGGATGCCCTCCCGTTTCCTAAAGTCTCTCGCTCCTTTAGGTTATCCATTCGCCTCCGGTAAGTACATAATCTCGCTCTATTATTCTAATAACGTAGTCCGTATCGGCGAATTGCACTAACTTAGATTCCGATATTAGTTTAAACTTTTTAGGGGATTTATATTCTTTAACGTAATATCCCATTTTATCGCAATTAAAATACTTAATTTTAGATTTATCCCTAGGCTTACCGCGGTTTCCCTAGTATTTTTGCGCGGCCTTTATGTCTATAGGGCCTAAATAGGTACCGTAAGCCGTACTTAAGTAATTATACTTTCTAGGAGTATTTGCCTTAGGTATTTAAGGGTTCCGGTAAACTCCTTTATCTTCTATTATTCATTCGAAGATCCGGTTATTAATGATAATAGCTCTATTAATATATTCGTCTAATTTTAAAGCGTACCGATCCTCCTTAATAAGTTCGTCCTTAACTATAGGCTTTAGTCCTTTATAGAACTTATTCTTTAGGGCTGCGTCTATCTAATTAATTCGGAAGGCGTCTCTCCGGAATAAAGTCGCGTATATTAAGGCCGAGGTTATCTATCTAAGTTTCTCAAAACGGTCTTTAATTACCTTCTCTTCGTCGGGTTTTCTATACATCTTCTATATTTCTTCCTTAAATTTTAATATTCCGACCTAAAATATCTTATATATAAGAGGGTCCTATTCGTCTTTAGCGTACTCGAAATGGTTACAGAGGATTCCATTAAACTATTACTTAGGATCCTTTCCGAGATAGCTAGCGGCGAAAAGGAGCTAAGGTTCAGGCTCCTTAATACTATATAGGCAGAGATTGGTTCGGATATAAAATAGCTAAGGCGGGAATTCCTATTTATTGCCTAAGAAGATAGAGGGCTTGCCGACCTTAGCGGCTATCTTCGGGGTATTATCGGAAGAGGGTCGAATATCCTTAATAGTATTTTAAAGGTCTTAAAGCTAACTTATAATTCCTTTAAAGTCGTCCTTATTAACAGAGTTCTTTCCGAGGAAAGCAAGCTTTTTATTGACCTCTTCGACTTCTTTAGTAATTTCCTTTAGGTTAAAATCCTTATCGTTATCTTCGTCGTCGTCCTTCTTAGCTTAAGGGGGTATAGCGGCCTCGGGGGCATCGCCGAGAGAGGTATCGTTATTTCCGGGTCGGTTATTGGTTTTAACGGAGGGATTAATGCTAGGGGTGGCCATAGTGCCGGTATATTTGAGTACAACGTTCGATTAAGGGAAGCAAGCAACGTATTATAACCTATATTAAGGTATAGGTATAGATTATAAAGTAGTACGCCTACTAGGTATTAATAAAGGGATCGAAGGTCGTAATAAGCGTCTCAGATAGTATATTACTATCAATAATAGATTATTTTAATAAAGAGCTATTGTAAATAGATTATAGATAATAAATATGGTATTATTTGCTTAAGGAATCAAGATCCTTAGGACGGAGAGTGCCCGGCACTCTCCCTACTTATAGGAAATTATTTATATATATTGATCTAAGTATTTTATACCTTACTCTATATAATCTGAGTGCTCTATTCCCAAGGACATAGAGCATATAGATTATATAAAGTACCTTCTCGTGCTCTGTAGGTCCTGCCTATCTTAGTACGGATTATATAGAGTACGTCAAGCACGCTAAATGCTCTCTGATTAGGACTTATAGGTCTTCTTATCCCTGGCCTAATGATTGGTCTATATGAGTGGGTCCGTCCTGCGGCCCGTGCGTTATATGCGTTACGCCCAGTGCGTAACAAATACTACTTTAGCGGAATCTTTTTTTTTTTTCATTAAGTTTACGGGTATTCTCATATCTCGAGGAAGAAATCTGATCCAAGTTCTATTTTTCTAGAAGATTAAACTAACTTAATATTACGCTTTAAGCATAGGATAGACAGAAGATCCGCTAACCCGACTAGTCATTACGTTATAAGCATTAGGCTACCTATAACTAACCTATGCCTAGCTATATCGCATATATCGAATAGATTAGAGGAACTATAATAATAAAATATGGTCGTAAAATCCCAGATATAATATAAATTATGACAGACCTTTTTTGCACTAATATCCCGAAATCTTATTGGATAGCAACCTCTCTAAAACCAAAAGAATTACGAAAAGCTTCGATTTTATATTGGAGTAGACCAGTCACAACTTCGTAATAAGATCTAGTCAAGGCTATTCTCGTGATACTATTAAAAGAGGATATTTTAGTAAATATACCTATTTATAATGCCGACCGTAACTACTTGCTTCATTTGCTATCTAAAACCAAGCTCATATACGCTAATCCCCAGTCCGTCAAACGTCTTCGGACAACGCAGGCTTTACCGTATGGTCAATTTGCAGCCTCTAGAACGCACTTTCCTTTTAAAGGGTGCGAATTCGAATCTAGTTCAGGCCCCATTTCTCTTTTTTTTTTTTTTTTTTTTTTTTTTTTTGATCGAGTCAGACCTTATGCGCGCAATGCTTAACTGCCAAAAGCACGCATCGCATAACAATCGAAACTGGCAGGGCGGACCACCACACCCAATCCGTTCAACGGCACTCGCCGGGATCTAGTATAATATTTTATGCAGTTTTATTCCGCTTTTATTCTAAGATTTAAGTTATTTATCAAATTAATAAAATGTTAATCTTAAAAATTCAAAATAACTATATTTGGTAGGAAGCGCCCGCTCAGTCACAGCCGCACAGAAAAGTAAGTCTATGGGTGTATTGATGCCAGGGTAGTTTTATCTACACACCAATACCGTGGTCAAATTCTGGGAGAATTTTCCCTGGGTCCAGACATTACCTACATAGCTCGCAACTGCAACCAGCTTCGTCGGAATCAAAACATCGTATTGCTATGGTCATCATCCATTCAACATCTCAAGCGCGGCCCCCAAAATGCCTCAGCTGATGATAATGATCCCCCTTAATCTCCCATGGAAGACCAGTTATGAACCGGAAGAGAGGTCTTCGGGATGCACATTGTTCGGCCTCGCTTCTAACGATGTACCTAGCTGAAGCACCCTAACCGGCCCCAACAGCAAGAACAGTGCTCTCTCCTATCCTTCATACAATCCTTGAGCCCCCAATCTTATGTAGACTCACCGCTTCAAGATCCCGTCTGATGCGGCAAAGCAAAAGAGGGATAGCAACTTGAACCAGGACCGGAGTCGGGAGCACCGAGTCGGGATTGCCACAGGAGGTGTACACGGTGAGATTGGCTGTTTTCTACGGCAGTATCTTGTAGGTACATACCCTTTTGAATCCTACCGGCGCCCCCGTTGTGGTTGGATGCTGGTGGCATAGCTTGGCCCTCGCAGAGGTAACTTGAAAAGCATAAAGTCAGAGCGGCGAGGAACAGACATGCAGTTGGCCATACCATAGAAGCCCATCATAACGAGGAGGCGTTGGGAGTTGAGATGTCTAAAATTTGTCTTTCGCCTCTGAAACGGGAAACGTGTTTAACTCAGAAGGCGAGCAAAATGGACATGCCTTTTGACAATGAGTTGTCTTATTTCGCTTTGGTCCATATGTAGACACTTGTGTAATGATTGCTTTTATCACAACTCTGCTTACAACCTGCTCCTGCCTGACACTACAAATCTACGGACATGTGCATGTACAGAACCTTATTTGATTCAATGTTCCCTTCTCCGTCCTGCGAAAATGTTTACCTTTGGTGCTTTATTTCGTTGGTGGGTCCAGCCGTTGCCCCCAGGGAGTTGTCAGGGCCCCGCTGGTGAGTACTCGCTGAGGGTTGGAGAGGGAAAAGGAGTGTGATGTGTATGTAGCTTAGCATGCTTGGGAGACCTTAACACTGTGAGGTGCAAACGAAACGTCAATGGATTTTTTTCGCGCGGATTCACACACAACTTTTGTTCACCCCAACACATATTTTCACGGATTATGCAACCACGTTTAAAATTAAAATTAGAATAACCGGCTGATACAAGTAATTGAGCTCTTTTTAATGGTAAAAGTACTTTTTTATTTTATTTGTGGTGGAAGTTAAAATAGTTAAATATTCGATGAAAAACTAAGGAGCATGGTCTTGAATGATCAAAAAAAAAGTTGTGTGCGGATCCGCGCGCAAAAAATCCATTGACGTTTCGTTTGCATCTCACAACAGTCTTTTTGGCCCGCTTCAAATTCTGGCTCCAGTGTGGGTCGAGGTGGCGTTCGTACCTTAGTCCGAATAATTTGTGGAAGAAGATAGAAGAATAAAATAAATCATTGGCAAGATTAAAATGTAAATCGAGATAATTTTTGATGAAAGAGAAAAAGGGAGAGAACACTAGGAGCCAAAAAAAAAAAAAAAAAAAAGAGATGGAAGAGGTTGTCAGAGACTCCAATGGCGGCTCCTGCCTTGCCGGTCGCTGCTCAACAGCCCTGGAACCGCCAGGCCTTCTCCTCATACCTATTCACTGCAAAGCACCTACTCAATTTCTGTCCAACAGGTAACTCTCCTCAGGTGCTCTCTCTATGGCCCCTTTCACTGTAGAGGCATTATTTGCAATCACAACCTACCAGGCACCTACTCGTGGGGCTTGCTTTCCTAACTGTTCCAATTTTGATTACGCCCTGCTATATTAGTCCGGAGGCTGACAAAGGAATACATCCGGCATCTTGCTATCGTCGGGTTCGAACTTTTGACGTTGACATGCCAAGTACCCGTCCAAGCTGAGCATCCATCCGGTACCGCCGCCGGCAGATGTCAGTTATTAGCCGTCTCGCTGCTTGGTACCTGCATGTGGAATGTATCATTGGACTATTGAGAATCACGTTCCCTTCCCGCACGATATTTCAATTAGCCACCGGGATTTCATCCCCCGCAAAGCTTGGCCCGATCCTCTTGGAGACTATAACTTCCAGCCACCCGCTCAATCACAAAGATCGCCGACGATGGACACCGCGAGATCTTGCTAGCTATGGGGCCCTTGATCCGAGCTGCCCTACTGTCCTTAGGACTGGCAAGGCATGCGCATGGCCTCCTTGAGGAGCGCTTCGTCTCGTTCGAGGCGGTTGCCCCTAGCAGCGCTCATCTCTCCATCACTGACGCCCCAATCTTGGTCTCGCAGGATGACTTTGTGGGTGTACACATCGCGGCAAATAGTTTGGCAGATGATCTGACGGCAATCACTGATGTCGCGCGGCATGTCACGCTGGGAACCGCCACAAATATCACAGCGTGGACAAACACGACAATTGGGAGTGCCATCATCGCAGGGTCTACCAACTCCTCGCTCGTCCAGCACCTCAAGGCTCAGGGGCTTCTTGTCACGGCAGATATTGAAGGAAAATGGGAGACATTCAAGACCCAAGTAGTGGAAAGGCCTTTTCCCAACATCGCGCGCGCGCTCGTCATAGCTGGAAGCGACAAGAGAGGAACCATCTTCGGCATCCACACGCTGGCCGAGCAGTCTGGACAATCACCATACCACTGGTTCGCTGATGTTCCGGCCAAAAAGCATGCTCAAATCCACGCTCTACCAAAAACAACGATACACGGAGAACCCTCGGTCCGATACAGGGGGCTGTTCATCAACGATGAGGAACCGGCGCTCAACACATGGTGGGCACGATACAACAACGAGACCAGATACCCCCTAAACGCCGAGTTTTACGCCCACGTTTTTGACCTGCTTCTGCGTCTGAAAGCCAACTACCTCTGGCCTGCGATGTGGAAGTCGTGGACTCCGCCACCAGGCAATATTTTCTTCACCGACGACCCAAGAAACCAGCAGCTCGCAGACGACTACGGAATCGTCATCTCCACTGCGCACCACGAGCCAATGCAACGAGCCACAAACGAGTGGAATGAGACTTTACTGGGTCCGTGGGACTGGTCAAAGAACAAGGCCAACATCACCAAGTTCATGGAGGAGGGCATTCGGCGGGCGGGATCCAACGAATCGTACATCACCATCGGTCTGAGGGGGCTAGGCGACGAAGCCGCAAACACTGGCAACGCAATCGAGATGCTGAAGGATGTCTTCAAGACCCAGAGAGACATCATCAAGAAGCAGTATGGCTCCGAGTCAGCGGTGAAACAAGTCTGGGCTCTCTACAAGGAGGTCGCGTCGTACTACGATGCTGGATTGGATGCACCGGAAGACGTGACTATTCTGTTCCCTGACGACAATGCTGGGAATGTCTATCGGCTGCCAACAGACGACGAAGTTGGCAGGGAAGGGGGACATGGGGTTTATTTCCATTTCGAATATGTTGGCCTGCCGAGGTCGTACAAGGCATGGAACAGCAATAGTCTCTCCAAGACACTCAAGGAGCTGCTCCATTCGTATTACCGAGGGGCCACACAGATCTGGATTGTCAATGTGGGAGATATCAAGCCAATGGAGCTGCCGTTAGGTTTTTCCATGGACTTGGCTTGGGACGCCGAGAGTATCACCTTTGAGAGCCTTCCCAAATACTTGGCCGCGTATGCTGAGAGAGAATTTGGACTTGGAGAGGAAGATTCTGAAGAGATCGGATCGATATTGCTCGAGCACAGCCACCTGGTTGGTATGCGTCGGTATGAGCTTGTCACGCCGTCGACCTACTCCCACCTAAATTACCGAGAGGCCGAGACTGTTCTGGCTCGGTGGCAGAATGCTGCCGTGCGCGCCAAGGCGATTTACTCCCGCATCGACCAAGATTTGAAACCGGCCTTCTTCCAATTAGTCTACCACCCTGTCGTCGCCGGAGCTCTCTACCATGCAGTCACAATTGGGGTCGGCACAAACTACCGCTTTGCGCTCGAACGGCGAAACTCTGCCAACCAGGTGGCCCAACAGGTTCTCGCCGACTTCGAGTCTGCCTACGACCTTGTCGAAGAATGGGACTCGATGCTCTCGGGAAAATGGGCAGACATGATGTCACAAGCTCTCTACGACGCCATTGAGGAACCCAAAATGTGGGCCGCCCCTTCGAGGGACATTGTCGCCAACCTCTCCTACGTCCAGCTGCGTCAAGACACGCAATTCTCCCTCGGCTCCCTGGGCATCCGTGCCGAAGGATCACTCAACCCAACCGAACAAGGACGGTGGGCTGAATCTGTAGACGCCTCCATGCCGACAACCGTCTTCGCCCCGATCGTGCCCCTTCTCACTCCGTACAGTCCATCTCGCCACGTCGACCTCTTCATGCGCGGCAACCACCGAATCCCCATCTCATGGTCTCTCGACCCAACTCCGGTTCCCTGGATCTCCATCACACCCTCATCAGGAACACTCAGCCGCGAAACGGGCTCAGATGCCCGCCTCAACATATCAGTCGATTGGTCCCTCGTTCCCGCCAACCACAACTCGACGGTCAAAGTCGGGATCCGCTCCACGCCAGCTCGATACCCCTACTTTGACCAAATTCACATTCCCATCCTGAATTCGGTCGTCCCTGCGGCTGACGCAACGCCGAACACGTTCCCCGAGATTGACGGAGTGATCTCCATCGAGGCACCCCACTTCTACTCCTCTTCCAACTCGACGGCGTCGTTTACCACATTCCCTCATCTCGGCTCTCGCAGCAATTCGGGGTCCGTCTCGCTTCGCCCCTTTTCTTCGGCGCGCACCCCGGCAGCAAGGGACAGCTCTGTCGCGTACTCGATCTACCTCTTCACGCCCTCCCCCGCGCTCGACGTGACCGTCTACATAAACTCGGGCCTCGACACGGACCCGAAGCTGAAAATGCACTTCTCTCTCACCTTGGACTCTCGGCCGGCCAATTTCACCCGGGTCTTGGGAGATTACATCAAGAACCCTCACGCGGGAGACATCCCGCCGGAATGGCTAGATCACGTGGCCGATAACGTGTGGACGAAGAAGGTGAGGATCGAGGGTCCGATCAGTGCGGGGAGGCACGAGCTGGTGTGGAGGGTCAATTCCCCAGAAGTCTATTTGGAGAAGTTGGTTGTAGATACAAAGGGAGGGAAGGCGGTGAAGGGGAGTTACCTGGGACCCGGAGAGGGCTTTAGGTTTACCTAGGTAATAAGAAAGGAGGTGAACATGGGATGGTTGCCAAGAGTGGTGTGTGTGGGGAGGAGTGACAGGCGTGGAGGGGCGGGGGCTGTCACTGTTTGGGACACGTACTGTACATCAGCTCCTGGATTTTGATTGTTGGTCATCCTTGCAATTTTTTAATTTTTTTTTCTATTCTATAAGGCACTGGTTTTCTCTTCCCTGACAGGCGCCATGTGTGGTGATTCCAGGAGTGACCTGGCGGCTTGGCTCTACCTCGGCTCCACATACCTGACTCGTCGGGTAGTAATACAATTACTTTGTTTTGAAGACAACCGGCATCCACAGACAAAGCTGTTCATAATACTTTCCTTGTTCAAAGACATGTGGCGGTTGTTTCTACTTCTGTCTCGAGTCAACGACTCGAGAAATAAAGCAGCCATTCCCAAAACACCAAAGGTAGTGCGTTGGACTTGATGGACAGCATCGAGCTGCCGTACTCGTCCCCGTTGATGTTTGCTACGACAGACCGGACGACTTGCGCCATGCCATTCATTAACTTGGTTCCAGGCTTAAAACGACCGATTGAATGCGCCTTTCGATGCTTTCAGGATGATGAGAGGGAAAAGGATGTCAAAGACGAGATTATGGGGGCGGGAGGGGTCGTGGTGTTGAATTTGAACAACAGCCCCCAAAGTTTTACCCGCCTCTGGAATGACGTGCTGGAGCGCCCTGAGGGGAAAGAGAAATCCGGGACCGAGCTTTTTTAGCGTGGCGATTTCCTTGTAGATGGGAACATGGAAAGCGAAGATATTTGTAGAATTACAGACTAGCTTGCTTCTTTCTTTCTTTTCTTTTTCCTTTTGATAATTTTCTAACGGGTCTTCCATGTTGCTCATCAGCAATTAGTTGCCAACAAGAGTCACAAATAATGATTCATCCGCGCTGAGTCACTGTTGCAGAATGGGAAAATGGAATTTGAAAATGTGGCGTCCAATGAAAGTGATGGTTCGCAATCCCCGAAACCAAGGCGACCAAAGGCGACCAAAAAGGTCCACGACAGGGACGGGACTTCTGTCAACCGATCAGTGGGGGGACATGCCAAGGAGTGCTGGATCCTGCTTTAAAATCGACGGGGGGTGGGAGCCTCGTCCCAGACCCCGTCTCCCATTCGCAACCGGGAAGACTGCGTTGACCCACCTCCCACTATTGACGCCTGGATTGTCCACAGCCGCCAGACGCAACCGATATGGGACTAGCTCGGTCCTCTCGCGCGCATGATATCTGCATGCACTTTTAGCCCCGCGATCAACCTGTCCAGTCACGTCGGCCGCCGTAAGCCCTGTGGTGGCTTTACTGATATCGTGGAGGGGTATCTCTCCTGACGTGCATTTGTGACAGATACAAAAGGAGGGGGTCTCCCGCGATCTCGGTCCCAGCCTGACGGCAACCCCCGTTAGCACTTTTCCTCTTCTTGTCCCGACTGACCTCAGGCTTCTCCCAATCCACCCCAGACTGCGAACTAACCCCTCCGTCCTCAGCAGAGAGCACCCACCATGCCGGCAATGGGGCGGACCATCTCTCCGCTAAACCTGAATGTCGCCAACGATGATTACCGTCTGGATGTTGACACGTCCAAGATTGTCACCGAGGCGCCCTCGACCCAGCTCCTCAATCTCCCCGAGGCGTGCGACAAGTTCCGAATCCTCATCATTGGCAAAGCCGGAGTTGGAAAGTCTACCATCTGCTCCAAAGTGTTTGGCATTCCTCCTGAAAAGGTGTGTACGCCGCTGTCCCGCTTTTCCCGTGCGAAGTCGCTCCTAACCGCTTTCAAAGGCAGGAGTAAGCCACTACTCGGTCGGAACGGCAAAGGAGAAAGTCTGGTACCCCCTCACGTTCGAAGGCGCCAACGAAAACCTGATTATGCACGATTCCGGCGGCTTCGAAGCCGGCGATCTCAACTGCGTCAACGCCATCACAGATTTCATCCAGTTCCGCAAGTCCCAACACCGCCTCGCCGACCAGCTGCACTGCATTTGGTACTGCATCAGCTGCAACTCCAACCGGCCGATCCAGGAGGCCGAGCTCCAGTTCTTCCAGAAGGCCGACGTCGGAAACATACCCGTCGTTGTCGTGTTTACGCAATTCGACAAGCTCGTCGACGCCGCCTTCATAAAGCTGCTCAATCGATCAATGAGCAAAGGGAACACGCAGCTGGACATTCCGCACCTCCGCGAGTTGGCGCACAACGCAGCGGTGGCGCAGTACGAGAAAGAGTATCGCGGCCAATTCGAGCGAACCTTTGGGCGAAGGAACCGCGTCACAATCACTCGAATCGGGATCAGGCCCGACGAGGATGACGATGTTGGACCCACCTCGGGCGTCGACACGCTCGTCCAGGAGACGCGCGAGATTCTGCTGGAAGACGGACTCAAGCTGTTGTGGGCTGCAGCGCAGGCACATTCTGCTGATATGAAATTGCAAGGTAAGACTCCCAAAGAAAGAAGTCCATTTTTTACATGTATATTAACCCAAGTCCCCGCAGCTTCAATCGACGTGGGCATGGCCACGTTCTGGAGGGCCGTGGGCCTGAACGCGATTCCCTTTCTTCCCTTCGTCAGCGCGGCCGGCCTGTACAACTCGTTCAACAAGATCCTCGCCACCATCAACACCGTCTGGCGCATTCCCGGCTGCGATAGATTAATCCAAAAGACCAAAATACGCAACAAGGTCCTTCAGGCCTGTTTCAACGTCAACGTGTTTGACCGAATCGGCGCCCAGTTTCTCATCTCCATCAACATTTTCGGTCCGCTGTCCGGGGGCCAAACCGCCATGGTCCTTCTCAAGCTCATTGCCGGCATCTCTCTGCTGTACGAAAGCATATTCTGGGAGTACAAGAACCACTCGGACGGTCGCATAACGCAGGAGGTGATGGAGCAACTGATCCTGCAGTTCCAGAAGAGCGACGGCCGGTCCAGGATGGCTAACCACCTGACTGGAACCATCTCGACGAGCAACGCGTACAGCAAGGAGGCGTGCTTCAAAGAGCTCCAGAAGGCGATCGAGTACGGGAGGAATGAAAAGTTTAAGAATCTGATCAGGAAGCATACTGTCGTCGGAGGGGAGTAGAATAGTTGTCTTTGTTTTCTTGGGACTTTTTTTTTCTTTTTTTTTTTCTTTTTTTCTTTCTTTCTTTCTTTCTTTCTTTCTTTCTTTCTTTCTTTCTTTGTTAAGGATTTTTCACTCTCAATTTCGGGCAAAAGGGGGGACGGACTTGACATGCGCACACGGCAGGAAAGGATCTATCTAATGAGAAATGTTCAAATAAAAATATTAATTTTTTTTTCAAGTTTTATTTATTTGTTTGTTATTTCCTTGCTCCAAAACACCAAGGTACCTTACCTACCCAAAAAGAAAAAAAAAAGAAAAAAAGAAAAAAGAAAACCAACCTAAAACTCCCTTGCCTCTTAATTTATCTTTTCACTCCTCAACATTCAACAACCGAAACATGCCGTCCAGATACTTGAACCTAAGCTTTGCCCTTCCCGCCCCGGCGGCAGCAATCCCTCTATCAACCCTGTACCCCTTGACTCTAACTGCTCTAATCCTAGTCCCGAGTCGGCCCCCATCGGCCGTACTAAAGGACGTCAGCATGCTTCTGAGATTGTAATCAAAATCGTGGCTCACTCCCGAGTCGGATAGGTCGGGATGGATCTCTCGCAGGTTTGGAGCAAAGAGGAACAGCATCCCGACCAGGCAGGCGGTGAGGTACGACGCGTCGTACCACATTTCTGCTTGGGCGCAGTGATCCTCTCTAGGCTCGAAAGAAGAGAAGATTCTGGATCCCATCTCGAACAGGTGGTGATTGCTGAACCTGTGCGGGTTTGTGGGGTATTTCCTGCTTAGGAGGGCTGTTAGTCTTTTTAGGGTGGAGAGGGCGGTCTCCCAGGTTTGAGGGGAGGACCAGGGGTTTGTCGGGCGGGGAGGGAGGGAGGTGAGGTGTAAGGGGAAGGAGATGTAGAGGTGAGTCAAGTGGGTGGCTAGGGAGGGGTTGGAAGATAAGGTGTTGAGGAGGAGGGAGAGGGAAGTTGGGGTTTTGAGGTGGATTCGGGTGTAGAGGAGGGGGTTGAGGGTTTGGTGGAAGGTTAGGCAGGTTAGGGTTAGGGAGTGCAGGTTTGCTTCCCTTCGGTTTGAGAGGGTACCAGTGCTGGGGGTGATAGTTTGGGCGTGGGAGAGGATCATGTAGATGATCTCCCACGGGAAGACGGGGGAGGGACGGGACGACTCCATTTTCGGGTTTGTGGTTGTGGTGGATGTGGGTGAAAGATGGAGTCTCGCCGTTTTTGGGTTTGGTGCCTTTCGTGAAGGCTTCCAATGGTGGTGGGATGGGATGGAAATGGATGTGTCATGGTGATCATGTTCGGTTTTTTATAAAATATTTGAAGGTCTGTGAGGGTGTCGTGATGAACAGAAGGTTCAATTTCTGGAGTTATTGTTCACGCATACTCAGGCTGTTGATGAATGTCAGGGGTATGAATGCGGAATCAAAGCCCGACGGATGTTGGCAATGCCATTGTTGCAAGGACAAGACGGTCCATAACGATCAAGTCCTTTGTTCCCTCAAAAGAATGCAATTGTTTGGCGCACCAATGCTGGTGCCTTGGACTGGGAGTCATAATGTGGTCATATAACGTGAATATATGTACGAGAAAGGACTGCCGTCTGAGAATGTCTGCTCAATGTGAGTGAAAATAAACAGGGCAGTTGTTCTTCGTAACCTGCACAATTTGGAATTCCTCGCCTCTCCACTTAATACTTCCCTAATTTCGTCCCATCTTCCTCGCAGGAAAGAATCAATACGAGTGACATTGCGTGAGGTTTCTCAGGTAAGAGATAGGGGAAACGCAAATAGAAGCCGACTCGCTTACGTTCAATGTATGCAGTACAGCAAAGCAAAAGAATTCATGGTAAAATGAATTGTCGTGACTGGAAGGGTAAGTATTGATAGTATTATTTGATCCTTGGCTCCCAGTGCACTTCAAAACTTCTCACAAGAATATTACTCTCATTCTGAGTGGCCCTTCGTCATTAAGTGCTCGGTGGACGTGCCTGCGATGCACCATGCTGGAAAATGATAACCGAACTAACCAAAACCAACTCGCCATCCCTAGCTCGCTGCTGGAGCACCCAACACCTGAGAAGCTTCTCTGCTGCCTTTCGCGACACAGCTTTTTGCAAAGCACGACAGCAAAGATAGCAAACCGCCAGCCATCAACTTTCAACTTAAAGAGCCCATCGGCACAGAGCTGTCCTTCAAATTTAGTCTCTTCATTTCGGGATCACAATGCTTGAGCGAAGTAAGCTTGAATGCGGGAACTGTCTTCGACTCAAGTTGATCGACGTCGATGTCATGGATGAGGGCGGGTGTCCTTATCACCCACAAACGATGCCCCACCGGGTTCGGAGTCGCTCTCCTACAGGTACCTAAAGCCACTTCCGGTCCAGCCGCATGCAGCACTTGGAGGCCTGCAGGGCCCAGTCAATCAGAATCTCGCGCACTTCCACCGGCAGGGCACTATCAAGGTCTTCAGGCGAGATCGTCATCCGTGAACAGGGGCCTGCGTGGCGGACCGCTGTGATGGACTTTGTTACACAACAACTCAGGTTTAGCCACGCCAGCTCTGGCCATAGCTTTCGTTCGGGTTTGGTTCAGCCGCAGTCTCACGGAACTTCTTCTGATTCGCCATTCTTCCATCGTCTCTGCGCCCATGCAGGTGGCTGAGCATGAGGGCGTTGCAAAGAACCTTTCCCGGCTTCTCATAGGCTTTCTAGCAGTAGCAGCAAGTCCCGCATTCGAACTGACATTGGCATCATCTGTATTCTCATTTGCTGCTGCAAGTGGGCCGAGTACGGAACTGGGTGAATTGACATCCTTACCTGGACATCTTATCATGCCGCGCTTCTCCATGTTCCCCTCCCGTCCTGCTCTCATTTTCTCTCCTCCCGGCCGGCTGGCAATACGCAGGAATCATGACTTTTTACAATCCAAACATATCAAATGGGACCTGTTATTACGCCGAGAATACCGAGACCAAGGGCCGATTTATCCCGTGCGGCAACAACGCTATACAAGTCTGGCCATGCTGCCAGCTAGGGAGCTACTGCCTGTCGCTGGGCGACGCTAACGCGTGCTGGGATGCCAAATGTATGTCTTGGACGAAACTTTGATCAGCCATGCTGCGTTCTACTAACGTAAACGTCACTGTCTCAGCGGGTAACACATACGTCGCCGGATGCACCGACCCTTCTTTTGTCTCCCCCAACTGCCTGCATAAACCGCCGACGTTTCACGAACAAGAATGGGTCGCCATCAACCAGGCGTGCACCAACCTGAATACCAATACCGGTTCGGATGGGATAACGAACTGGACGGGATGCATCGTCGACAACAACTCGACCGAGCTAGTGAAGCTCCCTATGGCCAGCTGCACACCATACTGCTCTGCATCTAATGTCATCTATGCAGGGAGCTCATCGCTCGCGGCATACGCAAGCCTCCCGACCCTTACGGGGAGCAGCATCTTCTGGCAGAACAACTTCGCCCCACCCGCAACCCCCGCCCCCGGATACACGCCCGGCACAACGACCGGAGTGGTGGGAACGTCCAAGCCAGCGACCCCATCATCACCTTCAGGTCGAAATGGTGGGCTTTCAACTGGCGCTAAGGCAGGCATCGGCATAGGAGCCGCGGTGGGCGGCATCCTCTTGGTTGTCATACTCGTTAGCTTTCTGGTCACCTGCTTGCGGCGACGAAGAGAGCAAAGGCGGCAGCAGCAGCAAGGCTACAACACCAGCAACATCCCACCCACCGCTACGACAGGATACGCAAACAACGGCTTCAGCCAATACTCCCAGGACACGACCATGTATCCCCCCAGCAGCGGGGGCTATCCTTCACCACCCCCGCCGTGCAGCACCACGTATTACAACCATAACATGGGGGCGCCGGCGGCTTACGAGCTCCCTCAGACCCAGGCATCATCAGTGTATATGGGTTACAAGAGCGAGCTACCGGCCGATGAGCGATCCTCCAGTTACAATTTGGATCCGGGGCCACAGCCACACCAGGGTCAAAGTAAGCCGCCTTTAAGCCCCGCAAGCACGGTCCTCGCAGCTGCACTGCCATCGGGGGGCGGCCATACACAACTCTACTACTCTACCAGCAACGAGGTATCAACGCAATATTTCGAGGGGCAGAGATCGTAGGAGGTTGGTTTTGGCGGACTTCTGGTACATCATACATGGATGGATGGATGAGAAAACGATACGCGTAAGATAGATACAAAGCGAAGGTGTCCGGAAAATACATGTAGCTACTCAACTGTTTTGTTAGAAGCACTGCACTATGCGGAGGATGACTTGAGAAGAAGAGCCCCCTTTGCGTTCAAGAAGGCGTCCTGCGCGTCATGGACTGCATATTTTAGTGACATGCACTGCCGGGCAGGAGGAACACGTTTCCAACTCTGCAACCGTCTTCCCGACCCAGCTTGTTGTTGTTGTAATACGACTGGCGGAGCACATTCACGGCGAGCGTATCGGCGCAAAATCCCAAAGTACAGCATCTTGGAGATGCTCCACAACCTATCTCTTCCCCAGCGATCCACTTCAGCAACCTGGTGTACAGCCATGTACCTCTCGACCATAAGAAAGTGTAACGGAAGGTATAGCACCGGGATGCCTGAAGTGTTGTACTGGTTGATTGGGCACTTGAGCGGATTGGTAATCAGTATCTAGGAGTACTATACATGTAGACGACTAGAATTACAAAATTTCATGATGTAATATATATATATATATATCTATTGCCAAGTGTATCTTGGTGGTCTAACCACGCGGTTAACCAAAAGTAAACGCCAAGACATCGTGAGCTGAGGTTGAACCCCACTTTGAACCGGACGTGATGCGCTCATGCCCGATCTGGAGGTTTTCTTCTTGGAAGGTGTCGACCGTCAAACTGCCTAACCGGAATCCAATCCAATTGCCATACCTTCCCCTATCACAATGTCTTCCGTTTCGACCTCACCCCTTTGTCCAACCCACGCATCGATAAACTCGGACCCCAAAGACCTCGCTCGTCTCTGCACATACACCGACATCACCGCCAGCGACCGGGGCTCCAAGGATGTTGGCATTCCTCACAAGATGACTCGCAGGACCCTCGCCGACGGAGCCGCTGCGGGATGTCGGCTCTGCAAGGCCATCCTGCCCAGTTTGAGGTGGGGAAGCAGCATGGTTCGCATGGAACTTGAGCCCAATCATGCCAAATACCTGGAAGATGTTCTCGACGGTGTGGGTGAAGATGAGATGGACATGGAACTCGACTTCAGAATGGCTTACCTGGCGCAAAATGGCGGCGAATGGTGGGATGTGTCAAGAGTCATCGGCTGGAAAGAGGACGAGTACGGCTTCCCGCCGCAGATTGTGATCGAGATGGAGGTCGCGGCTGAAGATGGTACGTTGGGGCCTTGGGGCCATAATATATGAACCTTGCTGATAACTTTGATCCTCTCAAAGGCGACCCCGCCGCTCAGTATATTAGTGCCCGACGCGTCGACCCGGTTGTCTCGTCTGACAAGAGCTTTCGCACCGCGATGGCCTGGATCGATGAGTGCATCCACACCCATGCCGATTGCTCGCCGGTGGGAGACGCAACACTCCCCACCAGAGTATTGGATATCGCCCCGCTAGAGTCTGGTCGAGACCCTTGCGTCTACATCACCCAGAAGGAAGCAGCTCGTTATATAGCGCTCAGTTATTGCTGGGGCGGCCCCCAACCAGTTACATCCACCCTGGCGACACTCGACGACAACATTCGCGGCATACCGATGGCATCCCTTCCACAGACCATCAAGGACGCTATTTACGTTACAAGAAAGATGAATTGCCGCTACCTGTGGATCGATGCACTTTGTATCCTGCAGGACTCCGACGAGGACAAGAGCCGGGAGATTGGCCAGATGGCACGGATCTACCAAGATTCATACTGCACCATCTCTGCTGCGAACGCCAAGTCTGTTGGCGAGGGCTTCTTGCAGGACAGGCCTCACCTTGGTGTAAAGGGAGACTGGTTCACAATGCCCTATTGCTGTCCAGGCGGCGACGGCAAACTGGGAGTCATGCATGTCCGCTCCGAGGCGACCTACGACCCTATGAACGAGCCGATCAACCAGCGCGGCTGGACACTGCAAGAGCATCTTCTGCCTCCACGCCTGCTGATATATGATTCATACCGGTTGCGTTGGGAGTGTCAGAGCCGGCAGTACAGCAATGGAGGGGCCTCGAATCTGCTGAGGAGGGTAGATTTTGGACGGATATCACAGTCCCTGCGCCGAGGGCTATCAATGAACCCTGGGGATGAGCTTTCCCCTGACCATCAGGAGAGCCTACACAAGTGCTGGGCGTCTAGTCTGGAAAATTACGCCCGCCGCCAGCTCACTGTGGGAGGAGACAAGCTTCCAGCGATATCCGCCATCGCGTCGGATTATGCTTCCCTCACGGGGGATAACTATCTTGCAGGACTATGGCAGCGGCACCTCGGCAGCTCTCTCCTCTGGAATGTCCAGGTATATGATGGTTTCAGCCACAAGAAATCGAGCCGACCGGCGGGCCATCCGAGCCGCGCGCCATCTTGGTCCTGGGCGTCGGTCGACAATCGTCAGATATTCGTAGAACGGCAACCATTCGCAGGCGACGTCGAGCTTGTACGGCATAGCGTAACGCCACTGTCGTCCTTGGCTCCGTTCGGCGCGGTAGCCAGTGGCGCCAGTATCACCCTCAGGGGAATGTGCAGAGATGTTGTTGTGAAGCTTGGCTACAGGGGAGGATACGTCGACCTCTGGGATCTCGCTGACGATGGAGCAAGGCGAGACTCGAAGCTCGGCCAGTGTGTGCCCGATTCGCCTGACGAATTTCAACAAGACAGGAATAAAAACAAGCAAGAGGAGGTGGTACTGCGCTGCTTGGCGGTGACACCGGCGCCTATCGGCGGGAGGCCCAAGTGGGTTCGTGGGTTGGTGGTGCGATATCTCCCGGGTATGAAGGCATTTTCGCGCGTTGGTACCTTCAGCGTCAACAACGAAGACAGTCTGAGGATGTGGCTGGAGGGTTCAAAAAGCGAGTTGGTGGAGATGATCTAGTCACGTATGAAAGACGTAAATCAGAATAGCAGAGATGGATATTATTTTTTTTTTTTTTTTTTTTTTTACTTTACCGTTACAATTGTTACCTACGTCTAATGATAGTTACAGTTATAGTAGAGTCGTATCGGTGCTTGATTGTTTGTATAATAACTATATTAGTAAGCTAAATATCTTTTCAATTGGTACACTTCCGGACTATTTCCGTTATCTGTTTGGAAATGCCTAGCCAGGTAAATATCAAACATGTGGCCTCGTTCGTACTTCTGTGGAAATGACTGGACTCGGAACATCGATGTCGGCTCAAGTCGGGGGCTGACGAGGGTAACAGCCGCCTGTGTTCATGTTGCAGCACATAAATTGAAACACGGAATTAAAGTACTGTGCGACTCAAAATCCCCCAATTTGTGGCCGCTTGGTTGCTGCGCCATGCTATCGTCTCACCAGCTATGTCACTCCCAGGAAGGGGCCGTTTTGTTCAACTCACATCGACATGTCCTCATTCAGTCCGTTTGCTGGGGATGGATACCAACACTCAGCCACTGTGAGGCGGACACGACCCCCACCCTCTGTCAAGAACTTACCAGGCCACCAGTTGAATTTTCACTCTCATCATTTTCACCATAAAATGGCCACACTCCCGCCCAGACTGTAATTAGGTTTCTTTTCCTTTGTCTTCGTTAACTTTTTTGAGGCCATTGAAGATTATTATATACAATATACTCAGTTAAGCCCGCACTCCGGGTCCCATCTGGCTCAAGCCACTTCCTGTGTTGAATCCGCTCCGCAGAACATGAACAGCCCCTTGTTGCAGCAACAATCCCAGTCGGAGTTGGGACAGTCCGCCATCGTCACGGCTCAGGGTGCAGATCAGTATCCCCAACCAACCACAACGCCGGAGTACCCGTGGCGTCGCCTCTGCACGTCGACTCTCTATTTCGCCTGGGTTGGATTGCTCGGCTGCTTCATCGGTTTGCTGCAAAGCTGGGCCGCTTACGCAGATTACCAGACCGAAACCGCTTGT
Source organism: Cladorrhinum sp. PSN332 (assembly GCA_033297175.1). Classification (NCBI taxonomy): domain Eukaryota; kingdom Fungi; phylum Ascomycota; class Sordariomycetes; order Sordariales; family Podosporaceae; genus Cladorrhinum; species Cladorrhinum sp. PSN332. The sequence goes on from MU858914.1 coordinate 22,033, forward strand.
GTAATCGATGAATCGTTCAGTCTTGTTCGCGGCGGCTACCGACCTTGGTCGGGAAATGGCTTCTTCCAGGTCACCATTCGCATGGGCAGTTTGTCTTTTAGCCAGGCAAAACTTCTTGATATGGCGTGGAACGTGGTTAGTCTTGCTTAACTCGATTTCCTTCATGCATAGTCTCTTCACTCATGGCGGCGACAGCTAACTCTTGCGCGATAACCACTTTTCCTTAGGTCGTGGGCCGTGGAGGCCAGGCATTGCTGATCCACCACACTTTGATCGTGGCCGCAGATTTCATTGCAACGTCAATGGAAACGCGGCCCATCACATACGAGACCTTCTCTGCCGTCTTCATCAAACAAGACGCATCTTTTCTTGGCATCTACAGGCTCTGGAAGGATGGCAGCTTCTACCGTGCTCCCAGATCCAAACCTTCAGTCGTCTTCATTTTCTTCTCACTACTTTTTGCTCTACTCTTCCCGACTCTGGCGGATGCAATGACAGGATATGTTGGAAAGACAGAGGCCTTTATCCGTATCCATCAGTCGGACGACCCAAGCTTTATCAAGTTCGCTGAATTTGACGTGGTCGAGTTCATTGTCCATGATGCTTGGAGGATCAACATGACTAATAACCTCATTGTTGGTTTTGGAGTTAAGTATTGTACGTAATTTTTTGCTTCGTGCTGTTGACCTTTGAGTCTGCCTTACAAAGTTTACTAATACATGTATTTATAGTGAAAGGGGGTGATCCGAGGTTGACAGAGGACTATTTGATTCACCAATACAAGCGCGCGGAGATCTGCAAAACTGCCGAGTTCAACCATACATGCGAACTGAGCGATAATTTGTTCACATGTGAGGCCATTTTACATCAAGAAAACTCTCCAATACAAAAGCTTGCTGACAGACTCCAAGATGCGTTACAGTATGGATTTAATGGGTTGAACAACACCCCATCAGTATGGAACAACGTGACACTTCCACCCCCTTCCCTGAACATATCGTGGTATTCAGGGCTGTTGCTCTATCAAAGATTTTGGTATCACGTCGCAGGCGAAACTTTCGATAATCTTATCGAGGAGCATAACCCTTCAGACTTGATCTACACATGGTCGAATAGAACCTATTCACTAGATTACATCCGGGACAACGGCATGTGCCAGGCAGTCACAGACGTAAGCTGAGAACATTGGAAACCCCTTCAATCTACCCCGGATCGCTAAATCCCCTCTCGACAGGTATATGAATGGGGCTTCTCTTACATGCAATTGGTCTTGACCATAAGCTTACTTTTGATCTGGACAACCGGGGCCGGGCTCGTCTGGCTCAAAGCGCACATAAACTTACCTCTCGTCGAGTATCCTAATGTACCAACAGGTCTACGGTGCTATCTTCACCTCAACTCTGCCATCGCCAAAGGTTTCGCCGCCGCGGGAATCGATCCCGGAAAGCTAACCGACCGCGAGCTCGCAGAATCAGTCAAATATGATCTTCAGGGAGGCAGAGTCTCGTTCAAGCCCCTCGTCTTCAAATTCGAGAGAAGTCTGAAGCTGTTTCTGTGGGAAAGCGTCAACAAGCAGAAGCTGTGGTTCCTCGTCTTTCTGTCAGACTTGATAGCGACCTGCTTCATCTTCTATTTCAGGTGGTACTCTACGTATTGGTCATTCCTGCTACTTTCGTGGTTTTGTCCCCTTGCTGCTATGCTCTCTATTCTCGCGGAATTGAGAAGGCGGTGGATCCTCTTGCACTTGGCGGTTGCTGTTCCTGTACTGGTTTCCATTGGATGTTTGTATTTGGCTTGATCTTCTCTGGTGGGAGGAGAATATTATCTTGCCTGGTCGAGCAGGAGGGAATGCGTCGCCGAGGTTCAGCTACACGTACTACATACATCTAAGTAGGGACCTACCGTCCTGGCCTTTGTTGGTTTCTTGGAACCACAAATTGTGTTGAAGTTTCTGGCCAAAAAGAAGAGAGAAAAAAAGGCAAGCAGTTCATGAGAAGCATCATCGTGCTTATGCTACATTTACAGTAACAATTGGCTCCCGCTGTAAGGGACATTGCCTGTTCCTCAGAAAAAGAGACCATGTTTGGAAAGAGGGAAGGGGGAAAAGAACGTCAGGGCCCAAGGCTCTCATCTTGCTGGAGGCCATGAAGTTACATGTAAAGAAGGAGAGCCCCCCTCGGCCTGTATAGAAGACTGGGTGAAGAGTTTGTCTTGTCGTGTCTTGAAGCTCAGACCACACCCAAATCACCCCAGCGGAGAACAAAAAAATAATAACAGAGCGGGCTAATGCCTCGATATATACGGTTGACCCGAAATTCTCCAGGCTCCGGATAAATGCGCATGGCCTCGGTACCTACAACAGACTGGACTAACGATTCGCACAACTGCGCAAATCTAGTGGGACCTTGATGGACATTCCACCGCCTTGTCACGGGGTGTGTCTGTCTGCCTAATTGGTAGCTCCAGCCAATCCATGCCGGGGACTCTTGTGGTCAGCACCGGGCTTGCCGGCCCGCCTATAATTCAGCCCTGGGGTCGGAGATAGGTTAATTATGGCGTGGTGAGACTTGAAGCGAGGCGAGGCGAGAACCCTTCCTTTTTCAAATCCCGTTGCGGTGCTCCACCACTCCACTAAATTGCCGACGGAATGTGATCCAAGATCTCACGCGCCGGGTCGCATAGAGACTTGGCGGTCAGACAATCAGCACTAATCGGTCTTCATTAGTAGTATAAGGACAGGGGACGGGAATTTAGAATTTACGTAGGGCTGAAGAAATGAACCGCCGTTTTTGCTATTGCTTGTTATGTCCTCCTAACAAATTTACTCGCGTCAATGTGTGAGCATTTGTTAGTGAGGGTTGTTACAAACTCACACTCTAGTTACACCCAGACCGCCTGGTTGGTAATGTACCATCCGATGGCTTGGAACAACACCACGTTCATGGATGTTGAGAATTCGCTTCTTCGGCGACGGCGATTTTTCAAGCATGACTCTCTCTTCTCGTACGAGAGGCCAATGGAAGTTCGCTTGAAAACCAAAGACCTCAAGAAACTATAAGACCAAGCAACATTCCAGACCAAACTCAAACTTCTCTTTTCCTCCTCACCCTCCACCGCTCTACTCAATCATCTTCACCCTCTCCTCTCAGCCCTTCCCGTCAAATCCCGACTCTTTCAACAGACTCCCCCAAGTCAACCCTACCTACCCTCCCTCAAAATGCGTTTCGCCACCGTCCTCGCTTTCGCCACGGCCGCCTCCGCCGTCGCTCTCCCCAAGAGCGCCGTCAGCCCCGACGGCTACAAGTACGAGGTGGTCGACGAGGCCCACTACGTCCCCGAGACCATCACCCTCGAGGACGGCACCACCAGCACCGTCCTGGTCCACCCGGCCTTCAAGTTCAAGCGCAACGAGGTTGAGGCTCCCGGCTCCAGCGCCAACAAGGTCGACAAGCGTCTCGACTGGGTGGGCGGCCAACGCCCCGACACCTGCGGCGCGTCCAGCTTCGTCAACAAGTCCTCGGGCGGCTCACCCAAGACGACCGACTGCGTCAAGATCCGCGACCACTACCGCACCGCCAACGGCCACTTCGTTGTCATGTCAAACTTTGACATCAAGCCCAACGGGGACTGGTGCCGCCTCGTCATCACCGGCTCCTGCGTCTTCGGCATCAAGTCCAAGAACCAGTGGGACCCCCGCGTCGGCTCCACCGACATCGCCGACCTCACCGGGGACTCCATCAACAAGTTCAAGACCTCCGGCAGCCCCTCCAGAGTCGGCGCCGAGGGCAACATGGGCTGCCAGACCGACATGTTCACCGGCACCGCCAGCGTCGACTGGGCCATCTTCCACAACTAAATCTGGTGAAAGAAATAATTTAGACGGTGGAAAGCAATCGGAAAAGTTGCGATTGGACGAAAAGTTGGTCATGGGAGGTCATGGAGGAATTCATAGAGATTTGTTTGGGTTGGAAGTAGCGAGGAGGCGCAGATGTTGCATGCACATACCCACATAATACTAGCACATAGAACAAGGCATGCCCGTATAGAAATGCCCGCACCTGGTAATACATATAATTTGCCCCACTTGCCTACCTGTTTTTGGACTTTGCTTCAGTTTCTGTCTTGCCACCCTTGCGTTCATATTACCACCATCTCTTTTTTCTGTTTGCCGAAAATCAACAAACTTTTTAACCCATGGATGGCGGCTCAGGCGTACCTTAAGCCCCGAATCAGTTCAAGAAAAAGGTGGTCATCAGTCATTATTTCCTACAACGTACAATGCTAGATGTTGTAAGTGTCTCGAATAGTTCCTTCCAGCCACTCCCCTCTTCCCCCCTCCCCCGAGGGAGTCGAGAGGATGGATATTCCTCACCACACCCTGTGTACTCCATGGGTGAACCCAACACATCCAAGGAAGGCAACAAAATGAAATAAAAAACCACAGCGCTACAATGTTTCAAAGAGATTGAGAAATAAAAAAGAAACACGCCTCGGCAAAACCTAGCAAAGTGAACAGCGCAACAGGTCAGACAGGTCAGACCTCATTTCTTTCTCGCCCGTCCCCTAATCGTCTTGGCCGCACCGTGGGCCCGTTGGCGATGGCGGGCAAGATGATCTTTTCTTGCAAAGGTCTTGTCACATATATGGCAGGCTGGACGGTCAGTCGAGATGCCAAGTCCGGGTGCTTGTTCGCGATGGTGGACAACCACGTGCTTGTTCATGTCTGTCACGTAAGGGAATCCCTTGTTGCAGATCGGACACTTGACTGGCCTCTCCTGCTTGCACCGTTCCCGTCTAGGGGGTTTGTATCAGCAGGTGAATCACCGCAGTGTGAAGGTCAAAATCGGCCAACTTACGCGGAGATGGTGAGGCGTCGGCGTTGTCGACAGCGAGCATTGATGCCGCCGGCGTCTTTTGACAGATCCTGAACATCCGTGACGGTCTCGGGTATGGGCGTTACGCCGGCTTGGATGGGACCTGTCTGCAAGTTCTGGTCAAGTAGCATAAAGTTTTGCAGCTCACCGAGAGCGAAGGTCGCCCGTGGGAGGAATGTTTGGTCTGGAGAAAGGCAGCTGGGATCTGATGAAATGGATGAACTGCTAGTGACGGCTACCTCGTCGCCTGGTGAAGGCGTCCAGTTAAAGTTGGTTGGTAAGCTGGCTGGAGTCACGAAGTCGGCGCCAGGGGTAGATGAGTCTTGCTGAAGCTGAGGCCCCATGTCACCACAAGGATCGGGTGATGTGACGTCTGGAATGAAAAACCCCAGTTCTGAGTCAAGAAACGCTGGACTCCACAGTGTATCGGGCTCGTCAGGAAACAGGGGTAGTGTGTGTTGGCTGTCGTCAATGACTTCACAGCTCGCGAAATTGGTGGTGGCAAGGAGGTCGTCGATGGACTGCTCATCCCATAGGGGTCCTAGCTCATACTGGTGGTTCTCCATGGCTAATTCCCGGTGGACTCACGGCCCGCAGGTATTGCTGGATTGTTGGCGTGCTGATTGCTTGTTTTCTTTTTTTCTTCAATTTTGTGATGTCGAGAGCTGCAGTTTGGAGCGAGATTTGGGCGCAACTCTGCAGAAAGTCGAAACGAGGACCTTTTATGTGGACGCTATCCCAGGTCCACCAATCTATGTTCATACCGAGCGATTCAGTGTTTGGGGGGATCACTTAGGGTCATGTCAGTCCGAATGCTATCCCACTAATCACCAGAAGCGTAACCTGCCTGAACCACAATCTCTCAAGAAGATGATCCACCTTAATTTTACCCCTGCCTTCGTCGTCGCAGCCATTGTCCGAGAGGAACGATCACAAGTTGATTTATTCTCATTCCACAAATTGAAAAGCCCTTCAAGCGACGCTCGCTGCTCGCGTTGTTGAACAACGCCAATGCAACTCTCCGTGTGACCGGAGTTCATCTTGAAGGGTTTTTTAACTTGCGGAATGAGAATAAAAGCCGCAAGAATGAACTTCCCAAGAGAGAACGTGTTTGAAGTTAAAATAACCGGGGCTGGAGACAGTGTTGTCAGTTTATGTGTTGACGTCAAAGTTGTGTACTAGACAGGCTTACTATGTGACGAGAAGGCATGGGGAAAATTCAGTCTGAAGATGGTGGAGAAACCTGGTCGGTCGCAGTGAGGAGGGATGCATCGAGGTCGTGTGTTCCGCCGCTGATCCACCATCACCACCGCCGTCAGCGGCGCACACACGCCAGGATGCATTATTGTGTGCACTACGACCGACCAGGTTTCTCCAAGGCGGTGATGGTGCTGGTTAGTCTCAGAAAAAAAAAGACGGAAGGTGAAGGACTGAAAAGGTAAGAAAAAGTGGTGGGTAGGAAAGGGAAAAGAGAACTCAGGCAAGCAAGAGCGAGTGAAGAAGGTTAACAGAGATGTAGGTAAATGTGGATAACGAGTGGGTGACTGTGGGCATGCAAGCGGCGGATGCTCCTCTTAAACAACATCAGTTGGAGAAATGGGAGGGAGGGGGGGAAACACAATGATTGGACAATCCTTGGGGGCATACAGAAACCCCAAGGTCGACTTTCTGCTATCTTCTCTGAAGCTCCACCGGCGTGCATCCGCTGCTGCCATTGGACGCCTCGAACTCGTTCACTGGCCACAAATTCACCGATTTCTGCTGGAGGCATACCTACCTGCGCTTATCAGCAGCCCAACAACTGTTTTTACGGGATCTCGCAGCCAAATTAGCCGACGTTTTCCTTCTCCGTTTGTCAGGGTACGGCTTTGATTGGACACAGCTGGCTGGACATCGTGTGGGCGGGGAGTCGCAAAAAAACCCAACATTTACCGCACTTAATCACCACTCTATACAAGCCAGCGCCTTTCATTTCTGCGACTTGGGAGTAAGTATTGTGCACACTTCTTCCCTGTTCGTATCATCGCCTTCCTGTATTTCTCACTCCTGCAGACGAAGAACCCCCCAGAGCTTTAAATCAAAAACAAGGATCTTAATCTTCATCTCTCTAAAAACAAAAGGCCTCAAAAACACATCAATTCTTCGCAGTAATTATCCTTGGGTTTTTATCAGCGCCTCACATCCTGTCTCGCCATGTCATCCGTCTCAACTGCAACTGCCGGAAGGGCAACCCCGGACTCCGAGGTCACTGCTATCGACTCGGATTCCCCGCGGTCCAGCGCAATCCCTTCAGATGGCAAAAACTTCATGATCACCGACGAAACCTTTCAGCATGCCCTTGCACTTCACGATGGGGATATCCAACTCATCGACTTGACGGCGGCACATGAGCACCTAGGAGCATGCTGGATTTGGAAGTGCGTTGAAAGGTCTGGTTGGTTGGGCTTCCGCAACGCTGCCAGCGGCACATACTTGGGTGCTGATTGTTCTGGTTCGGGGTGGCTGAGAACTCACAGCCAGTTCCTCGACGACAGTAACCGGATTTGTCTGCTGCCTCAAGCCGACGGAAAGGGATTTACGATGCGGATCTCGGTTAAACATGAGCTGAGAAAAGTGGAGGTGGCTGCAGTAAGTCTGTGGGATCCAAGTGAGCATGTCTTCAAAACCGCCGTCGATATTACGAACGAGATGGTTTGGTGCTTTGTCGAGGCCTGAGGGATGCACATTGAAACCGGGAGGGCAGACACCTGATTAGGTACCTTTATTGGGTTGCTGGAAAATGAGCTTCGTTAGGTAGCTAAGGGGTACTTGCTATGAAGAATGCGTCTTGTTCTTAACACTACTTGAATAAAATAATAAAAGAGAAAACGGTAAAAAAAATACAAATATAAAAAGGAAAATGAAATTAATAAAATTGCCTTATCTGAAAAACTGCATTACACCAAGTATTGGCACCTACCTACATCAGGTATCTAAAAGCGACTTGCACTCCAAATAGAAAGCCATAAAAGCCGAAATCTTTCTGTGTACAGTACTTACTAGTAGAGCAGAGATCGGATCATCACAGCCTCGATAGCTATCTCCAGGCTTTTGTATACGGAATATTTTTCTGCAAACGGTAACTACATGTACAATAACTATGGGATAAGATGGTCAAATATTTTATCATCTTAACACACCTCTCCCGAGATTGATCTTGTGTTCGCGCTAGGAGGCACTGCAGGACGGAATTTCCGAAGCTAAGCTATATATAACCTTTCAGCAGTTTTATAAAAGAGTTTTAAGCGGCAGTAAGGTATCCTAGAAGGCCGTTAGCTAAGGTCAGATCAGGTCAGGTCACGACAGCAACCTGTGGGCCCAGTTAAGAAGCCTTGTTTCCAATACAAGAGGTACGGAACAATATAGCCTTGGAAATATTAAATTCTTTAGATATCGGCAACAGGCTTTTATTAATTGGGAACTGGTAGGTTGAAAATAATCGCGGAAATCAGCAACTTGTGACTGTTTGCTTTATTTTGCATTGATATAAGAGGGTTACTTAAAGGTACTTGATGCGAGGAAGTATTAAAGAAATGTCACGTCCAATAACTCTTAACTCTACTATTTAAGGATGTTTTATTAATACCTACCCTATAGACATATCTCCTTTTTCGCCAACACGTAATACCTTCCTCTTGCACCCAATCCTTGACCAAACACTCAAAGCAGATACCTAAACCCAGCCTTCAACTTGGCCGTCCCGTCGCCAACACCAGTCAATCCCTCAACCTGCGCCGTGCGAGCAGCGACATCTGCATGTGTCTCCCAGCCCGCATCCTGGCCAGTTTGGATCTTGCGGTTCAATCGTACAAGCATCAACCTGAAAATATAGCAGCCAATAATCGTGACGCCAAACATGGCCATCACCACTCCATAGCTTTTCCGGAATCCATTGTGCTTTTGGTTGTTGCCGTCGATTACCCAGACGTAAGAGCCGGCAACATTGCCCAGCTGACTGAAGGCGTTGACCATGGCAAGAGCAACCGCGCGCTTTGCTGGTGGTCGAGGGAAGGAGGACGAAATCCAAGAGTAAAAGACAATGAAGCCAGCATACGAGCTCGCCTGAAGAAACAGTGCGATGTAGCGAGCGACGTGGTTGAGAGTTGACATGCTGATTATGAAGCCAACCAGACCGAGGACGATGGGACCAGTGATGTGGAAGAACTAAGTAGAGCAAGATGTTAGTATTAATGTGCAAGATGACTAGGCTTCCAGACCGGATGAATAAGCATACCTTTTCCTGGGTGCGATCCGAATCCCAGGCAATGAAAAGCGAAAAGATACAAGCGACAACCCAAGGTGGCGCGCTCATGAGCAGAGTGGGAACGTAACTCAAGCCCAGAGTCTCAGTAAGGGTAGGCTTGAATGTCGTTAGTCAAGCGTAGTTCAAAGTCACAGAAAGGGAGAAACTCACGAAATACGCATTGAACGACAACCCCACAACGTACGCCGTAAAAGTCAACATCAACACATACACCTTCAAATCTTTCACCACCATGACCAACCCATCAAACACTTTCTGGTCCTTCGAATCGGTATCAGCCTCACCAACATCCTCCGTCATCCTGATCTGCGCAACAGCCAACTCCTCCTCCGTGAAGCCCCTCGCGTTTGTTGGCAAGTCAGGCAGCACCACAGCAGCTGCAAGCGCAACGGCCATCGTGATCGCGCCTTCGATCCAAAAAAGCCATCTCCAAGCAGCGTGCCCGAGGACTCCATCCATATTCGACAGGACGCCGGCACCGATCAATGCAGAAAATGCGTTGCTAATCAGGTTTCCGCAGAAAAGAATCGCGTTTCGCAAGGCCAATTCTTCCCGTGTATACCATTTCGAAAGGATCAACAGCGCTCCAGGCAGGAAAGCTGCTTCCACAAAGCCGAGAAGAAATCTAATGGCTACCATGCTCCCGAAATTGTTGACATTGCCCGTCAAGGTCGAGATCAAACCCCAAATGAGCATGACAACCGAGATGTAAAGCGAAGGGCGAGAGATTCGATTGATTGCAATGTTCGACGGGACCTGCATGAGGATGTATCCTACGTACAAGATGCTGAGGCAGGTCGAGTACTGCGTATCAGACAGGTTCAGATCCGTTTGCAGTCCCTTCAGGCGGGCGGCGGCGATGTTGTTTCGGTCCAGGTAATTCATGATGTAGATCAGCACGAAGAGGGAGCATCGCGTGTCAAGCTTGCGCTTGAGCGACTTTTCGATTGATGCGCGGCGAGTGGGATCCATGATGGTCGGTAGGGTATTGTCAACGTTGGTGCTGTCGTCGCTGTCGCTGGACTTGGGAGCGATGCCGGTGCTAGTGACATCTTCTTTGGATGTGTCGATGAATGACTGAGCCGGGCCTTGGGACGGCGGGGGCGCTTTCTCCACCCCCAGGATGTCCTGGTCCTCTCTCCTGCCTGCCTTCATGGTGGCTGTGGTGTGGGATGTGAGGGGATGTTCCACCAAAGAGAAAAAAAGGCCAACAAATACACAGATGATCAAGAAAGGACGGTGCGGTGCCAATTGCAGTGTGGGAATGACACCAATCAATATGCAATAAGAAAGGAAGGGAAGGGAGAAAATAAAGTTGGACCCCTAGAACCGGGGAAGTGGGGATGAAAAGGAAGGAGAGAAAGAGAAAAAAGACAAGATAAGCGCAAAGGCATTCCATCGAGTTGCCGGTCGTATTAATTTAATTCCCTCCTTCGTGAACCGCCTCCCCGTCTATTTGCCGATCGATATTGATGTCTCAACCGGCTACTACCGTCGCCCCCCTCTTTCCACGAGTGAGTTGTCACGTCCCCCGTGGAACCCAGCACTTGCAAACAAGTGCGGTACGACATGGATAAGGATGGGGCCGAGGCCGGAAGGAGCAGAAGGCAATTGCCAATGCGACGCCGGCCGCGGGATTTTTTAGGTCATGGCTGTAAGTGAATTCAAAGTTTTGTGATGTAATCGGTCCGCCTGAGGGGGGAAGTGACGGAAAAGCACACTTATTTCCTTGCTTTCCTGGTACCCTGGTGCCCCTGGGGTGGTTGATGGACCCACTTCTCCGCATTCATGGCTGCTCAAATTGTGGATCTTTTCCCACCAATTTGGTGTAAGCCGATGGGAAACGATGGTGCAACGGGGAGATGCCGCCATTCCCGTTGGAGGCAAAATTTGCGGTGAAAAAAAAAATTGAAAAATGTGAAAGGAATGGGTAATGGTGAGGACTTCAGTGGCAACCCCACCGAGGGCAAAAGTTGTGTTACACCAACATCTCCATCAAACCAATATTTTTCTGGCATTCTTCCTGCCAAGAGATGGCGTCGGGAGCAGCCGTTCGTTGGCTGTTGCCAAGCCAGTGTGGTGGTGATGGCGGGCTTGGTGGCGGTCTTGGTGCCGCCTTGTCGCGACGCCTACCCACGCCTGGCGCTGCATGACATTTGCAGCATCTGGCAGAGAGTCTTTTTCTCGGGTGTCACCAACGACACCGCTGCCTGGCTTGTGTGTCCCATCGCCAGGCACCTTGTTACTATTCTTGAGCAGTTTAGTGTCGTTGAATCATGCTCCTGAAAACCGTTCAAAATTAATCAAGGATATTACCTCTACATGAAAACGAGCGTTGCTGCGGCGGGGCCGTTGGATGGAGAAACCCGTTGCGCCAGGATCCGTACCGATATTCTCCCAGTTTTAGCTGGCCGTTGCAACAATGCTCGTTTGGTATCGACCTTCTGGAACTACATTTTTGCCCAGACTTTCTTGATTGACACATGACAGTTACTCTTGGCACCCGCGTTCCCGGTTGAGCATCTTTGTGTCATGGCTAGACTCATGGCATCCTCAGTCTCCGGCTGGCGTGGGAAGCAAACTTGCTCTCTCAAAGCTTCTAGAACCTTTGGCTATCAATAACTCCAAAGCGCAAGCGTTCTGCGCTAAGAGCTGACTCGGCATGTGGCCAAGTGCTGAAGAAAAACGGCCTCTTAGGCACCAAGGCTTAAATTAGTCCTAGGGATTTCACGGAGCCGGTCCCAGGTTGTGGGAGGCCGGTACAGTACATCTCGTCTAGTTTTGCTTCACTTGACGGGGGAAAAGACATGGGGAACATGCAGCTAAGATGGGCTCAGGGAAGATGTATTGGCTGTTTCTGCTGGTACTATCCAAAGGTTTTCATCTGGTCAAGGTTCCTTGCTTGTGTACCTGTAGATATCCCACAAAACAAAGAAGAGATCACGGTTGAAGTGGCGGGCTATCTTCGTTTCCTTGATCCATCATCCCTAGTCATCAAAACTCGCAGCACCTATTAGAGAAGTGAGGCAACCAAGCCGGCGACCATCAAGCCGACAGTTGCACGCGTAGCAGCGCCCGCTGACCTGTCGTTGCCGTTGTTGTTATTGTTGCTGGCACCATTTCCGTTCCCATTATTGTTTGCATTGTTACCACCGCCCTGGCTGGGGTTAGCGCCTGTGGCAAGTGCCTTTTGCGAATCAACCAGCAGAGCAGACAGGGCCGACAAAGCGTTGGCCTGATTCTGATAGTTCGATATGCCGTTGGTATTCTCCTTCGTCCACTGGAAACCGCACAACCTCCCGTTGTCACCGCCGGAGCACGACTTGACGGCCCCTTCAGCAGAAATTCTAAGTTTCGGTGCGATGACCGAGCTGAGGAAGGGCGCAAGCTGAGAAACGGTGGCCAACTGGCGGACAAAGATGCCTCTGAAGAACTCCATATCAACTGTGCAAAGGCTGGTGTCCTCTCTCTCACAAGCAAGCTCGATGAAGGTACCGTTGTCGGGAAAGTAATAGTTTAGGGTGCGATTCGTAAGCCCAGAGAGGCGTTCGCGCCATCGGTTCTGGGCGTCATCGGTTGAAGAATTGTAGAGATATGCAGCGCCCTGCAATAGCGACCCGGCATTGAATGAGAATTGGACCTTGTTGATATCGGTGCAGTTTGTTTCGACATGGCCGCCGTCAAAAACGTTGAAAGTGTCGTCGATGTAGCCGACGTTGGTCAGCCAGGTCCATGTGCGCTCAGCCGCCTCGGCATATGTCTGGTTACCAGTGTAGCGAGACAAACGGGCGGCAAGGGCGATGAATGCTGCGTTGGAGATGCTATTCTTGTAGTTGTATCCGTTGTTGGTGGGCGGAACCTGCCAGCGCAAGCCTCCATCACAGGTGTCGTCAAACCGTTCAGCCTGAGTGGCGAAGACGGCTCCGGCAAGATCGATCCAACTAGGCTCGCCAGCCGGGGGGTTGGGAAAGTTGTACTCGGCCGCCGAGATGGCTGCGAGAGCCCAGGATGCCTGGTCGTCGTTCGAAAGCGATGCAGTCCAATTGGCAGGCATGAAGTTGTTCCCCTGCCCTCTTTGGAAGAGAATGCTCTGCGAGGTAACGCCATTGTAGGTATCGTCGCCGGTGTAACGCCAGTAGTCAAGCAGGGTAGACCACACTACTGCACCATGCCACCAGTAGTAATCACCTCCCGGGGGAGGCTGGGACAAGATTCCAGGAATTTCGCCAGACTGGTTCCCTTTGTAGTAGCTCATGAGGTCGAACGCCACATTCTTAGCGGCCGCCTTGATTGAATCTAGCCCAGAATCCAGGTGTCAGCAACACTACCTCAGGTATGCAGCGGAATACCATTGAGAATTCGAGATGGGTGGAAATACCAGGAGAGCCGAGATCCACCTCGAGCTTGGCCGACACGGAACCGGCGCTGGCCAGCAGAGCTGACAATGTAGATTTGCGCATTTTGTATCAAAAAATAAAAAGCGAGTGACTGAACGAGCGGATGCAAGAAAATCTGGGGAAGAGAGACTGAAGCGAGTGTGAAGTGTGAACAAGGCAAGAAAGCGCGTTGTTTTGAGTCGAAATCGATCACCTGGCAGGTTGCATTGCTTATAATTTCCGTCAGGCCAATCTCGTGTCCACCAGGTGGCGGAGCTTCTTGGCAGATGTTTGAATTTGTTCCTTTGGTCTTGGCTCCAGAATGGGGCCCGCGGGAGCATCCTCGGGGAAGCGCCCGGAGCTTGGGGGCCGATCAGGATTGCGGGGGACCTTGGGGAAAAAGGAGATGGGCTTGATAGTTGTTTAGATAGGGACTATCCAAAGGATGTTGGCCATCTGCGACATCTTCTGGACAGGACTGCTCAGAAAGAACAAACCAATTCAGTCCCAATGATGCAAAATCAGTCTTTATGAGATTCACAATATCACTGTCAATTGACATCGAAAAGAACAACATCTTCCAACCTGCCGTCGGGGATTGCGACGATTGGTAGTTCACATCGAGCCATGATGCGAGCCATGATGGAAGCCAAGCGCACCAGTTGAATGAATACGAGACCCGTTTTAGGCAACAGTGTCGCGTCCAAACTGGGAAGTCTTACTGGAAATGTCAATGTTACTGAAAAAAGAAGACATTTTCGTCGATCGCAGAAACCTGTATAAGCTTCACGTCGGGGACTCCCATCCAGCCTTCAACAATCGTATTGCGGCGTTCTTGGCACTGTCAAGATTTCATCAACTTCGCCTGCTTGACTGTCGCAGTAAAGACACCGTCTTCCCATCCCATCCCATCTTGGATTACTTCGTGGTTCCAACCTCTGGCCGTGGGAAGTCGAATGGGTCTTGGAATAGAAGAAGTTGACAATTTGACCGCCAACCTTGAGTATCCCAATGAAATCAGACTCTTCATGTCCCGGCTTTGGCTCGACATTGGATGAAAGGGTGCTCTTACTGGTTGAGAGGACTCGGGTCTGGGGTCGTGCAGGTGCTTGCAGGTTGCAGCTGGCAGCATCTACAAATGGAATCGACCGTGAACTGCACCGAAAGTGGCAGGTCGCATCTGGATCCCATGTTTGCCGCGTCATTGTATGCATCTTTCTGTAACCCGTATAGAAGTGGTCTGTCTGATGTAACGGCCCCGGATAATCCCAGCATATCCCCATTCTGCCCTGCTCGAAAGCGGGGTTTCCCGCTGCATCAAAGGCTCGGCCACCATGTCACCAAATCTACTCCTCCTAACGTCAACCCTATGGGCCACGACGGCTCTTTCAATATCTTGCCATCCGACCACCGAGCTATATGGCTCAGTCAGCACGTCCAGCGGGGTTCTGACAGGACATGCAGCACCCAACAGCGAGAGTGTGCTCGAGTTTCTGGGAATACCTTACGCAAAACCCCCCGTGGGGGACCTACGCTTTGCGCCGCCCGAGAAGATCTTTGCTCCTGACCGAGCATACGATGCCGCGGCCTTCGGCCATGACTGCCCCTTGACGGCCTCGAAACCAGTCAACTATCCGGGCTTCACGCCGCAGGCTCAGAGAATCGTCAACTACTTTGCTTCTGCCGCCGGAACCTCTCAGAGCGAAGATTGCCTGACACTCAATATTTGGACCAAGCCTACTCCCAATGCCGAAAAGGCGCTCAAGCCGGTCGTGGTATTCTTCTATGGCGGGCGCTTTACCATTGGGAATACCAACAGTCCGTTTTACAACGGCGAGTACTTTGCTGACGCTGAAGACACCGTCGTCGTGACAGTCAACTACCGGCTCAATATCTTCGGCTTTCCTGGCGCCCCAGGAGAGGCTCAGAACTTGGGACTGCGAGACCAGCGTGCCGCCGTCGAGTGGATCAGAGACAACATCGTTGGTTTCGGTGGCGATCCGTCCAGAATCACACTTGCCGGCCAGTCTTCCGGTGGTGTCGGCGTCGACTATTGGGCGTATGCCTACGAAAAGGATCCCATCGCCCACGGCATAATCGCTCACTCTGGCAACGCTCTCAGCTTTCCGTCCAACGCCAAGTCGGTTCAGGAGGCCAATTGGAACACCGTTGTATCGGCCGTCAATTGCTCCGAGACCGGCCAAGACACAATGGCTTGCATGCGCAAAGTTGACTGGGAGGCCCTCAAATCCGCTGCTGCCTCCATCAGGCCTGCCAGGAGTAGCAGCGTTCTTCGCGGCGTTCCAGCCTTCTGGCCCACCCCGGACAACGACATCGTTTTCTCTGACTACGTGGCCCTGACAGCCAACGGCAGCTTTGCCAAGATCCCAATCCTGATGGGCAACACAGACAACGAGAACGGGTACTACCAGATTCCCGCATACGCTCAAGGCGTTACACCCACCGAGGACGAGGTCCGGACCTTTCTGCTCGAGTCTTTCACGTGTCCCGTCACGTACCAGGCCAAAGCCCGGCGAAGCCACGGCGTCGCCTCGTACATCTTTCGCTACTTTGGCGACTGGAACAACACTCGGCTGTATCCCACATCTGGCGCCTATCATGGAGTCGACCTCCACATGATCTTTGGCGCCTCTGCGGATGTTAGTGGCTTGCCTATGACTGGAGAACAGCGCCGGCTTGCCAGGGTGATGCAGAAGCTTTGGTTCACGTTTGCCAGTGACCCGCACAACGGTCTCACCGAAGTTGGCTGGCCCCCGTATAACCCAGACAGCAATACGTTGGTTCAGTTGGGCTTGGATAATAAGTCGGAGGTCAAGCTTGTCCACCCGTCAGCGTATGACGCGCCATGCTCGACTGTCATGATGGACGCTCTCGGCACAGCTGTATGAAGTACATTCTAACCCATTAATGTGAACTTTCAAGACACCCCTTCCCTGTGACCCAAGCTACCTGTGTGCTGACTGTAGGTGAACAAAACAACAGCCCCTGGTTTTCCCTCTTTGTATACCCACACATGCCATCAATCCCACGAACCCCTACATTTGCCTCCAATATACCTACCAGCTTCCGATCGATTTGCTAGTGCTGTTACCGACACCTAAAAGGTCAACATTTCCAAACCTAGGTGTATACGAATTAATTTTGAATGTTTATAATCAGCTGCTCGATTCCGTTGCCCCGTGGCTCTGGTATTGAAAGAAGGCTTCTCAACTCCCCTAACAAGCTCGTTCCGTTCCGAGTCATCCACCTGGTAGCCGCCGTGACATTTTATATGTATGCTCCGTTCTCCCTGCCTCAACGCATGCATGCATTCGCAATACCGAACATGTGTTGAAGAAGTGCATGTAGCTCTTCCATCGGGAGGAAGAAATAAAGGGTCGGAAAGCGTTAACTCAATGAAACCACTTGGTTTTTTGCTTTGACGAGGTTGACTGCACGCCGTCATGACTGATTATAAGGAGATAGGCAGGTAGAAACACCGAGAGAATTTTCTCTCTGTTCTTTGTTTTGGGGGGTTTTTTACTCTCAAGACTTCTCAGATTAAACCAGACAGGGAGATTTGGGGATTACTTACGTAGCATGCTTGACGTTGGGAGCAAGAGGGTCACCGACGTCAAGCGAAAAGGAAAGAGAAAACCTGACGGTAATTCTTTTGGAGGGTTGGGAGAAAAGAAGAGAAAAAAAGAACCAGATCTCGAGCAGGGCCGGAAGAGAGAGACTGGGTGAGGTGGAGATGTCGAAACCTAAAAAAATGCCGGTCAAGGTCGGGAGTCGCAGCTGGGAAGGATTGAAGTCGACCAAATTTTAAAATCTAGCTCACAGAAAAAAGAAGTACCTACCTTGGAAGGCAATTGCAACTCGCCCGGAATTTTTTGAGTATTCGTCTTCCATTCTTATCAGGAACGAACGAACGAACGACGAAAAGCATGGAATTCCACCCAACCGGTCATCGTTCTGTCAGCGCTCTAGTTCATTTACTTGACTGGTTGCAGGTTTACATTTAACCAGAATATGATGAAATAACGATGGTTGTTTCAGCACCTGCATGAACAACCATCATTTCCATGACTATGAGCGAAAGCCCCCCATAAAGGTTCGTGAGCATTAGGTAATTGCGGCCAGACCCTCGACAACTGTACTCGTTCAAAATCCGAGTCATCTCATCCGATGAAATGATTTACTCTAGGGCTTGTAAAGGATGAAACACTCAAGGCAACGTAACATCGAAAAACAGACAATATGCCGCGCTGGGGTCGAGGAAAATGAAAGCACGTGTATAAGTGAGGAAGGAGCAAGATTTTAACCGTTCTGTGGGCAAAAGGTCCCCAGTTACCCCTTTTGAAATACTGCAATTTTCTGGCAGGACTTAAAAATTTAAAACACTGCTTTCTGAGTGCAGCTGACAAAAAAAAGGCGTGATTGTAGAGCGGTTAGAAAAGGCTGACGGCCGAGCTGGCAATGGCTCGAGGCAAGAGCGTGTGGTACCTTGTGCAGACATCCGATGCAGTGTTTGTTGCAGATGGCGGTGGGATCCGCAAGGAGGGAAGAAAACAAGCTACATGTTATACTGGAACAAAGGTAAATGGGCATCATGACATCCCCTATTGCCAAACTGCTAAGCAGAGTCTGAGGGGGAGAAATGGGCGGAGCGGAAAGCAGGAGGAAAAAAACAAAAGGACGACAGATGAGATTCAAAGATTCAACACTTGATCGCGACCTTCAAGGGGGAAAAGATCGCACTGGGGGGGCACATTTTTCAGAGATATAACTTTTATTGCCGGCCCTACTGATGTTTACACCCGCGATGACATGACCGGATGAGGTTGCCGAACATAGTCTCATTCTCCGAGCAAGGAACGGATGCCTCCGATTTACTTGTACAGATAGGGTGGTACCCTCTTTTATTTTTTAGTCAGCGTCTTAGTGATCGTTTTGTGTCACCACACCAAAAGCCTGGAAGCGGAGTATACGATTGCACTTATTTGGATCAAAAAGATGCACGTACATACGGACGGTGGCGGTTGATCAAGCCATCAGAAAGCGCAGTAAGCATCCTTTCGTGTTACCATGCTGGTTCAGCCTTAAGGGGACACAAGAACCATGTAGTCTTTTTTGGAAAAGAGGGAAAAAGAAGATGCCGATTGGGCATTAGACGTGATAAAGTTTTCTGGGGTGGAAGGAAGGCCCTTTTTGGCCTAGGGCGGCACAGAGCCAACAAGGTTTTGGGATGGCCTTAAAAATCGTGGTATTGGCGGTTGCCTAACGATCCTTGACCGTTGTTCCGGTAGTTGGGATTTTCCCGCGTGGTGCCATGTGGGTTTCGATAGATACTTGACACACCGGGCAGCGTTGTATTGTACATACAAATATGTTGCACCCGAAACATGGCATATTTGCCTTCCTCTTTGGAGCATCAGTGGTGGTTCGCACCTTGCATCTTGGTGTAGCCGCCACGGACCTGCAAGTTGACAAAGCAGGATTTCCATAAAAATGTTGCTGACTGATCTGACGCGTTCCCCGCCTGTCTCCAGCGCGCACTGGAAATTAATTTGCCCATAAACTCTGCGGCAGCTAGACTCGAGGTGGACAAGCGGTTTAGAAATTTGCCCAATTACCGACTTGGTGACACAAGCCCCTCTGCTTATACGTTAATTTGCCCGGTTCGTCAACGGCGGCTTGACATTCAAAACTGAATTGTTGCGCAAAAAAAGAGGAGAGAGGGGAGAGAGGGGAGAGAGAGAGAGAGAGAGAGGAGGAAGGGGCAAGATAAGCCCGCGGACGCCGAAGAGGAAGGGCGCGGTGAGCCGCGGCGTTTTAACGCGTTGAGGATTACACTGGCGTCAAGGTAGAGGAACTCTTGGAAATCCCAAACAGGCAGGGGAGGGACTGAACAAAGTTGAGTTGTTTCCCGGCAAGTGGGGACCGTGCCGGTGCGGCCGCATGTCCGCATGTCTGCATTGCCAATGGTTGAATGGACGGATGTTGAACGGTCTCTGGCGTGCTGACATGAATGAAATCCCTGCAACCTGCAACTTTGCATTTTCAACTTTTCGAGCTTGCTTGGATGATTTGCCCAGTCAGGCATGTATCTGCCTCCCCGCAAATGTTGCAGCAGGCTATGCTCCAAGAGTGAATAGGTAATCATTCTTGTCAGCATGCGGCCTCCTTCACTGATTTCCATCACGTATCGAGTGCTCATTGTCTCATCTTGGCGCCTCCCGCTTGCCCACTTTCAGTCCTGGCCCATTCAAACTCATTTCAGAATTCCGGTAGCTTGGTTCGAATTTCGTGGAACACACCAATACGACGGCGTGACGTTGTAGTCGGCGCCCGAGATGTTGTCTCCCGGTACATGCGGTCCCCCATGGCGCCCCTCTCTCGCGACGCCAAATGTTTAGGCTCCAGTATTTTGCCCCATAGCACATGTAAGTAATATCAGAATTCGATTGATGACATCGTACCTGTTCCTTGGCAAATGACATTGGACCGTACCTGTTTCTGTTGAAATGCTCATGCCGCCGCCGCGATCTGCCACGTACGATGGGAAGTCGAACCGAGCATTCATTCTTTATCTCCTTCGGTCCAGTCCTCCTAGACACAGACACAAGTCCCTTTGTCATCATATAGACTACATTTTTATACCATGTCGAATTCCAAACCCTGGAAGAGAATGGACATTCCCAGGTCCAGAACAACAACCCCAAGTCTTGGGGATTCGTCTCCAGAGAGGTCGGTTGGCTACTCCGACACGGCTGGCAGCCAGTCGCTAACTAGATACATTTCATTCAGAACTCCCAGACCTAGTGCCGGACAGTCGTTTGTTTTCAGCCTTGATCATCGACCAAGAGCAACACGAGCAAGCGTCCCGAAAGTCCGATCCGGCTGCATCACATGTAAGCGGCGGCATGTCAAATGCGACGAAGCCAAGCCTGCGTGCCAGAGGTGTCTGAAATGGCAAGGCTTCTGCGATGGCTACAAGCCTGCCGAGCCAAAACCGTCCAGGGGAGGCAAACAACGACGTTCGTCGACGTCGTCTCGGTCCGAGAGGAGCGACTCTACACCTGCATCGGGGAGCGAGAGCCAAGAAAGTCAGAACGACAGCCTGAGCGATATTCAAGACAACCTTTTGACACCCACGTTGGAGACGGGCCAACTGGAGTCCGTCTACTTTACCAAATGGCTGAACATGGCCAACAACCTGGAGGGCGGGCTTTTCCCTTCTCGATTCTTCACCGAGACGGTACCCCAGATCTGCCAGGATGAGATAGCCATCCGATACGCCGTCATTGCCGTCGGTGCTCTCATCAGTTCTCTCTCCCCAAACACGCCAGTACCATTTTCCACACCACCTCGGGGTGCCCCTCACTACGACACGGCCCTCACTTACCACGGCCAAGCTCTACGTCTCATAGGGCTTCTAAACGAATCAACCACCCGATCTTCCGTCCGACGCGTCGGCGTAATTGCCTGCATCATCTTTACCATTTTTGAAGTTGTACATGGAAGCTACGAAGCGGCCGTTGAGCACACCAATCACGGCGGGCGGATGATTGCGGGACAGGTCATGGAACAACAGGCAACCGGGGCATCTTATTTTTTCCTCGAGGATTCAATCATCCAGGGATTCCAGCGCACCACCTATCTCGCGTGGACCACACGACTCTTGGACCCTTCTCGAACGATGCCGAAAATCTGCGCAAGCATTTCCAGCAATTTCAGCGTCGACCATATCCCCTCCGTCTTTTCAGACGCCTTTGAGGCCAGGAAGTTGCTGTCTGCGATTCAACATCAGAGCGTGCATTTCATCAAAGCCGTGACGGATAGCATCCCCGCCTTTTCCTCGTCATTCCCCGAGGATCTGTTCAACATGCCCGGCTCGCTCAGAGACATGCAACAGCAGGAGCTCAACACGCTCGATTCGTGGAAGGCTGCGTTCTGGCCCCTCCTCGCCTCTGCAAACAAGGAGGACTCGGATCCGATGGCATACCTTCAAGCAGTATCACTGCTCTTGCAGTTCACCGTCCTGGAGATCTCGGCCAAGTCCGTGTTCTTCCACGACCGCAAAGCGATCCGACAAGCGACACCGCAATTCAGCGAGATAATCCAACTATCCGAGATCATCTTGTCTAATCAGCCACCGGCAATCGATTGCAGCGAGACGTTTACCATGGAGAACGGACCAACATTTGCACTGTTCATGACAGCATCCAAATGTGCGGATGATGGGCTACGGGAGCAAGCGGCCGGGCTGATGCGTCGGTACCCCCGAAGGGATGCATTTTGGGACACGCGGGTGGCCTTGATCGCCCTTGCAAACAGGACGGACGACAATAACAGCGCAATCGACCCCCGCTTGACACAAATTTGAAGGGGAAAGGTGTCTGGAACCGTGGAGTTCCGCGGTGGTCAAGTTGATGGTTACACAAGCCTGACATGGCGGCTCATGATTATCACGGCGGTCTTGCTGACGTGTGACGTTCAAGGTTACACAGTCAGATCGAGAGAGAGAGAGAATGCAGTCAGTACCCGGCGGTCTAGTCTTGTGACAGATGCAGAATGGAGGCTGAAATGGATCGGATGGTGCTTTTTTTTGGGGGGGCGGTTGGGTGGTTACACGGCATGGATGACATAGCATTATCGGGATTATAAAGCAAAGCATTTTTGTGTTACTATATGCATAGATAAGTAGAAATATGGAGTTGTGGGGTTCCTTTTTTCTCTGTACTACGCAAGAGTCTCTTCTTCGGCGGGGTTTTTTTATTCTCGGGTTGCACCCGAAAGCTTATAAGTTGTAATTAATTACAATGCGTGCATAAAGTGCTGCGTAATGCTCGTTCCGACGAGCACTGAGTAGAAAAACGAGCCGATCATGCACGGAATTTGTGCGCAGCCACAGTTTCACAGGCGAGAAAATATTCTATATTGGTGCCTTGACGGCCTTACAGTGGTTGCCTTGAATCTTTTGCACATCCATATCAGTCCATGCTCAAGCGTGCACAGTGCCGCAGCCACACACAGCCGCCACCGCTCATCCTGCCTCAAACCGGCTCTTGACTTTGGTCCCGGATCGGAGGGACAAGCACCGTAATCCGTGTGTAACGTGTGACATGTGCGACTTGAAAAACCCATTGTAGACTAGGTATCAGTAAACATTAATTCTTACTTGGCTTGTGACACAAAACCCTTTCAAGGTCGTACAGTTGCCATGTGAACAGTTGACCATACAAAAAGGGAGGGACGGGGTTAGGGTTTCTCTGTTTTCCTGGGGGCGGTCCCCCCACTCACACACAGCTTGGCTTCTTTTCAGCCCTGTGGGCGCGCCAAGTCTCGGCTAATTTAGACTAATTATTCTCCAGCGCGTCCGACGTCAGCGCCTGAGCTTTCACCCCGCGTTTCCACACACCTGCAGCAACGCGGTTTCGCGACACATCTTGGGGCTTGCATCTTCAAACAGTGAAACCTTTCTTGGCCAAAATTCCCGGCGAAAAAAAAAAGAAAGAAAAAAAAAAGAGAAAACAATGAAGAGGTGACATATAATTATATACCTCGAAGCAATAAAATGGCGGCGCTCTCCCTCCTCCCACCGGGCCTCACCCACGCCGAGGTCTCCTTCCTGGCAGAAATGGAAACGGTAACAGTCGTCCCGCGCCAGCGACTAGACTCGATAGACCTCTTATCCGTAATAAACATTCCCCCCCTTTTTTTTTTCTCCCTCCACAACTAAACTAACCCTCTCCTTTCTTCCCAGGGCAAAACGCCCCCCCTCCGACCCCCGCACCGAGCGGACCTCCCCCTCTGGCTGGCCCTCCTCCTCAAAAAGCAGCGCCGCGCAAACATCGTGCCCCCTCCCTGGCTGCACCCTTCTTCTCTCTCCGAGATAGTCCACCGGGAAACAAAAGAAACGCCAACGGCATTTTCTGAGCCCCCGCCCGTTCCTTCCCGATCCGACCTCGGACAGCCGGGCACGGCCGGTCGGCAGAATAATTACGGGTCGACGGTGCTCAGTCCGCCCTTTCGGGCCAGCTGCACGGCCGATGCGCCAGCCGGGTTCCTGCCGTACCACTGGATGGAAGTCGCCGAGATGCTGCTGACGTTTGCGGGGGACGATTTAATGAGTCTGGGGTCGGCGGGGGAGATTAGGGGACTCTTGAGAGACTTGAGCGAGGTCAGGGCCGCCAAGATGAGGGATTCCACAAAGACGCTGGGGGCCGACGAGGAAGGAGGATTGGGGGGAGTGGTTAGTTTGAGGGGCGTGGGGGCTTTGGAGCTGGCCGAGAACAGGGGGTTCGTGCTGGGGGTCGTGGATGGGGTCAGGAGGATTGGGGCTAGCGTTGAGGCTACTAGGAGGGAGATGGAGGAGGAGAACGGCGGCGGCGGCGGCGGCCGGGTCGGAGGTGGCAGAAGGGGGGATGGCGGGGATGAGGGGGATGAGGATGAGGAGAGTGATGAGGATATGGGGATATGATATGGATGGGAGAGAAAAAGGTCTGTTACAAACACATCACGAAACATGTGTTACAAATGGGGTTGGGAGCGAAAATAATATTCTGTTTTCTGTTACTGTTTTTCTAGGTTTCTATAAACGCGCAGACAAAAGAAGCGGCTTTCTTATGACAACAGGAGTCCAGCTCCTGTTCTGTACGCACTATTATAAAAGCTTTAAGCGTATCGACACAAACCTGCATTGACAGAGAAATTGTGGCATCGAGCCAATTTAGACAACTCCAACCTCATCCTCGGAGTCTGAATCGGCATTGTCCTCGGCGTCTCCGTCGTTGGTGGAGGCGCTGCCGACCACGGCGGGAGCGGCAGGATCAGCAGCAGCGGCGGCGGCAGGACCAACAGCAGCGGCGATAGGGCCAGCACCGGCAGCAACGATGGGAAGCATGGCTGCCAAAGCCGCTAGAATGCCGTCGGGAGCACCGTAAGGGGCACCGGGAATTATAAGGACTCCGGGGGCAATAGGGGCAGCGGGGGCAGCGGGGGCGACGGCAGCAGCAGGGGCGGCAGCAGCAGGAGCGGCAACAGCAGCGGGAAGATAGACACCGCCGCCACCGACATATCTGGCGATGGTTCGCCTGCTGTTTGTTTGGTGCATATCCAACTCGACGAGGGGACCACCGGTAAGAGCAGCTTGGGAGCGAGTCTGACGAGGCTTTTTTTTTTTTTTCTTTCCTTTTTTGGTCTTTAGTTTTCGGCTGTAATGTAATGAACGTGTTCTTGCTGAGAAGCTGAATATGTAATATAATTTGCAGGGAGTGTCTCGAAAAAAGAGGGGACGGACCTTTAGTTCAAAAAGAAAAAAGTAAAATAAACACCGAGGAATGAACGGACGACCTGCGTCTAAAAAGATAAGGAAAAGGGAAGGAGATGGACTGGAAAGACTTGAATTTGTGTGTGTGTGTGTGTGTGTGTGTTGATGAGATAGGAGACGAATACAGGGAATTGTGGTGGGATTAGAAGAGATTTATACTTTTGCTTCATATCAGTAATTCTTTCACCAATGTTAAGGATTATTGTACTACTCTTCTCAATGGTCGACAAAGAGCCATTCATTTCAAGGTGCATTGTGTATATACCTGCAGGTGGTAGGTCTTTGATGTCTTTGATCAAAGCTCGAATGTGATTTGTCGGTTAAATTACCCCATCCTCTGCTTTCTTCTCACCCACACTTCTTTGTCTTCTGATCCGTCGCGCAATTCGACTTGCCACACTTTGAGTCTGTAGTTCCCCCTGTCGGCCCGTCCCGAAAACAAATCAAAGGACCAGCCGTGTTTGGGGCAGGTGATGCCCGCGCTCAGGACGATGCCAAAGTCTTCAATGTCGAAGGGTGTTCCCTGTGAGAGGGGGAATGAGGAGTGCGGGCAGGACTTATTTGACTCTGGTCAGCAAACTTTCATCATTCATAACTAGGTATGGGCTGTTCGCTGGAGACTTACGTGATCAATAGCATGAAATTTCCCCTTGTGCTTGAAAACGAGGACCTGGTCGGTCAAGTCGGCCGGTACTTCCTCGGCGGGCGTGACTTTGACTTGGCTTCCTTGTGACGGGTTTGTCTTTGGGATGTGGAAAGCCTTGCATCCTGGAACTTCAACTTTGTTTTGTCCACCACCACATGTTCGTGGTTTTGATAAGTCTGCCACTTCTTCTTCTTCTGTTCCGATATCGGGGAATGAGGAAGCTGATCCGACGAGAAACCATTGTGCTTCTGGCTTGGAGGGGGTTTTGAATGCTGAGAACAAGTTCATTTTGTTCAGTTCGAGACAGAAGTGCAAGAAGCTGTTTGTCCTGAATCCTGTAGGGTCCAAGGGACTTGATAGAGAAATTGTTACGAGACATAAAACTGGCCAATCGACTCGGTGGAATCCATGTGATAAATCACGTGCTACTCACCCCTTGATTTTACTGTCTTGAATCCCATTGTTAAATGCCTTTATTGTCTCGGCCTTGTTCACCAGAAATAGTATCCTCATTGACTGATCTTTGAACAAAGCCTCTACGCCGTCAAGTCGCCACCAACAATGCTTTGTGTCATTAGAATAAAATGTCTCCCGCCTCCCCTGAGCCCTGTCCCCAGCGGGAGAGACCTTTATTCATTTCTGTTTCTTCATTTTGCATCTTTCTCTTGAAACGTTCACTTACACCGATACTTACTTTCCGACTGTTGTTGTGGGTGTGCTGTGCATCCCGATACGACAGAAAGATATTACACATTTACTTTCCTTCTTATTAACATACTTGGTCATTTCATCTTTTTTTTTTTTTTAAAAAAAAAAAAACCCCATTTTGTAACGCAAAATAATTTCGCCCCAAAAAAATGAACTTTTCCGGCAACGACGACGACAGCAGAAGCACGGAATACTTCAACAAACAATACGCCGAAATCATGCAAGCTTTTACTCGGGAATATCACATGGAAGACTCATCATACTCATCCTCCTACTCGTACGGCCCCGAAGACGACCCCCTCTCAAACCCGGAGTACCTCCTCCTCTGCGCCCTCTTCACCCTACTCCTCCTCTTCGTCTCCTTTGACCGGGACCTCTTCCACATCTTCCGGTTCTGGCTCGCTTACCCCTTCCGCTCTGCTCCTCTCATCGGTCCAACACTCAGACAGCAAGTACCCGCCGCGCTTACTAATAGTACTACTGCCCCTTCAATATGGCCTTGCAGTGACCAAGAGGAATCATCACTCGTTTCAAAAACGTGCAGATACTTCACGAGCGAACCCGAACGGACCTCCCGAGTTGTCGGGACCGCTTTTTGGGGTTTCATCTTGGGCATGTGGGTCATGAGTTATTGTTCCAGGGATTTGGCCTTGGTGGTTATGGGTCTGGTTTGGTTCGTCGGGTGTTGGTATGTTTATTTTTTGGTCATGATGTACGGGTCAATGGGTTTAAGAAGGTACGGGCCGGTTGTTTTGGGGACGGTGGTTTGGTTTGTGAAAGAAGTGGTCGAGGGACTGTTGGGGTGGTTGGGCGGCGTCAAGGTGTTTTGGATTTCCGTTTTGGTGCTTGTTCTCTACTCTGGACACATCTTTGACGGGGATAACTGGGTTTGGTTTTTTGACCGGGTGGGGATGGTTGTTGCCGAGGTGTTTTATGGTCTCGGGGATTTGGTTATGGATTTGGTGAGGCCCAGGTGTCCTTCTTTGGGCAAGCCGTGTAAGGTTGGGTGGTGAAGCTGTTGTGTCTTTCTCCCCTGGTGGGAGTACTTTTCAAAATTATATATAGATGAGATCATACTTATTTCCAAGCATATTAATTTGACATTTTCAAGTTAGCTGCGAATATGGACAGCAGACATGTAGTAAACCAACAATTAGCGCCACCCAAACACAAGAACCCGCTATAATCCAGGGTATTATCACAAACACCAAAACACCACGTGAGAGAGCATACATGCAGTTTCCTTGACGGACAACAAGTCATCACTCACTCACTTTCTTCTTCCCCGCGTGGGTGATACCATCCGCGCCAGTCTCAATCGCCACATAACCCTCCGCATTACCTTGGCCTTCGGCAGCTTGTTCATATGCCTCATCGCTTCGATCACATAACACCTTCAAATCGTGGTCGCTCAGCACTTCCTGGTCTCCACTGAACTTGTACACCATGCCGTCCTTCAACAGGAGTGCCCTCAAAATGTCCTTGTCGAGATCCTCACGCATGTCAAGCTTTTGGCCCATCGTCCGGAAGCCGCCCTTCTTAATCACCAACTTCTCCAACCTGCGCTTGGCATCTGCACTCATGAGGAGCTCCTCTTCCACGGTGCCCTTGGTCGCTAGTCGGTACACAACCACAGGCCTCGTTTGTCCAATACGATGGCACCGATCCTGTGCTTGCAGATCTTGTTGAGGGTTCCAGTCGCTGTCAAAGAGAATGACAGTGTCAGCGCTGGCTAGATTTATGCCCTGTCCCCCTGCTCGGGTTGAAAGCAAGAAGATCTTGATCTCTGGATCTGTGTTGAAGTCCAAAATCTGTTGACGACGGTCATCTTGACTGACGGCACCATCAATTCGGCAGACTGACCAGTCCCGCAGTTGCGTGCAGTAGTCCTCCAGCAGATCCAACTGCGTCTTGAACTGGGAGAAGATCAGAACCTTGTGCCCACGCTCAAATAGAGCAGGAAGCAAACGATCGAGGAGAAGCATCTTGCCGGAGGCAGTCACGAGGCTCTCATCAACGGGAGTATCTGCGTCGGATGCCCAGGGATTATAAAAGTGGTGCGGGCTGTTGCACACCATGCGCAGCTGAAGGAGTGGATTACCCAGCTTCTTCTTGGAGATCTCCAGTTTTGCCAAGTCCAGTGTTTTCGCCCTCTCAATCTCCAAAGCACTGAGACCCAAGTCGATGTCCTCCGTCTCGTTTTCGGCAAGCTGATCGGCTAGCTTGGCTTCAAACTCGTCATCGTCAAGCTTCTCGTCGTCTGAGTCGGCTTCCTTGTACGACTTCCTGCCTCGACGTGGCCGGCCGCGTGTGCTCGCCGGAGTGGACTGTCTACTAGACTTTGTACTCTTTGGTGCTGGCGACTCTGCTGTTTGGGAGACCTTTCTCTTGGCCCCCTTCTTTGGTGACTCGGCGACCGGCTCAGCTTCGGCTTCGACCAGTTTCTTTGCCAAAGTGGTAGCCTTGGGCGGCCGGCCTGAGCCTCTCTTGCCCATCATCATTGCGAAAGCGTTCTTGGATATTGGCAACTCTTCCGACTTGGTTGTGGTTGGGCTGCTGTTCGTGGTGACCGAAGTTAGCTCACTCTCCGTGTCGACATCTATCCTGGCGCTGCTTGATCTAGAAGAGCGCGTGCTGCGACTCGGGGAAGATGCTGTTGTGTTGGTAGCGGCCGTGAGGCGCTCGACGACCTTGTTTTCCAAATATGCTCTCGTGTCGACATTCTTGTCGTTGATAACGTTGTACAAATCTGTCTGCTCCCTCGTCATGGGAGCGTACAAAACGTACTCCCGCTTCTTGGGAAGATACTTGGCCACGTCGGTCTTGACTCGCCGCAAAAGGAGTGGTTGCAAAACCACGTGCATCTTTTTGACGAGCTCCTGCTTTGTTTTGTCGGCAATAAACTCCTCAGTTCCCTCTTCATCCGCGAGATCGCTAAAGTCGAACCAACTCTCAAAGGCCTCCCAATCACGGAAGATTTTGGGCAACAAGAAGTTGAGTAGAGACCAAAGCTCTTTAAGGTTATTCTGCAAGGGGGTACCGGTAATCAACAGACGAGTGGCCGAGGTAAATGTCTTGAGTTCCCTGAAGAGCTTCGAATCAAAGTTCTTCATGCGATGTCCCTCGTCGATGATGATGAACTCCCAGTTTATTTTGGACAAGGAGGCTCTATCCTTGAGCACCATCTCGTAGCTCGTACAAACCACAGGAAACTTGGTCGTTGGCCGGCCGCCTTGGAGATGTTGCATAATCTTGGTCTTGAAGATCTGGTTGCGCTGATCAGGCGCGCCGTGATACATGACAACAGGAATTGACGGAACCCATTTGTGAAACTCGTCGAGCCAATTGGAGAGGGTACTTAAAGGAGCAACGATAAGATGCGGTCCCAAGTAATTTTCTTGCTCACGAAGGAGGGCGATCAGAGATATAGTCTGGATGGTTTTTCCTAGGCAGGTGTTAGAAGGGGCAAGGTGCATCATTGACAAACACAGAGAGCATACCAAGACCCATCTCATCGGCCAAGATGCCGCTCATACCCTGAACACAAATCTCATACATCCAGGTCAACCCCTCGAGCTGGTAGTCCCTCATGGTGCCGCCGACAATACATTTGGGTTGCTTCGCCATGGTGAGGTCGTGCTCGCCGAGAGTTTTGCCATCCAATCCAGTTCCAACGCGACCCAACACGCTGGTCTTGTTTGTGAGGATGCTGCTGAAAGCGGCGCTTTGATCGAGGAGTCGGTCGAGGTCCTTAGCCTTGGCTTCGCGCTCCTGCTTGCTCAAGACCCGTTTCTTCCACTTCTTTTTGCGCTTTTCCTCATTCTTTCTGTTTTCTGCAGCAGCCTTTTCCTCTTCGGCGGCGAGCGTCTGCTCCGCTCGGAGCTTCGTGTAGCTCATCTGGGACCTGTCCATGAGGGGCGATTGACACCAGTCTTTTCTTCAAATGAAGAAATTCTGATCCTGTCGCAGTCGAGATGATGGGTGGTGATGAAAGCGATCAATGCATCAAAGCACCGATTTGCGACTTTTGCCACTGCGCGACCGATCTCTGGCAGCAAAATCTCGATAGGATTGGATCGCAGAGGAAAAAATAAAATATCTCCAAAAAAAAGTACACGGCAATTTTGATAAAAAGAGCCAAGAACTCCAGAGGAAGAAAATGGGTCCCAAACTCTGAAATTGAAGAATTAAAGAATTGAAGAATTGGAAAATGTCAAAATGAAAGGGCGCGCGTGATGGACGCGATTGTCGATCGTCACTTTGAATCGCGAACCAACGCGTGAAAAGGCTAGCGCGCAGTCACGCGCCGACAGGGGTTTAATGGAACACACATTGGTGCCTCAATTGCAAGGCACGGACCATGCTGCCCCTCCCTTAGCTTTGACTCAAAGAAGCTTGCCGTGGCTGCCCCGCAGTGCTGCTAGCTGGGAGGGGAAGGTTTTCGAAAATTATTGACTGTTTTGGCCGTGTACAGCCCCGCCATCGAATCCCCAACACCAACCAGTAATTAGATACCTAGCAACCAACACCTCAAATATACTCGGATTCCAGAATCTCACAAAACTCGGATTCGGATCCCTTCCTTCCCCCCCTTAAAATCAGCCAAGCTGTTCTCCCTCCGACCTTTTGCGCGCTCTGCAGCAGCCGCCGCAATTCGAAGCGCATCCTCTTCCTCCCCGTCCAACTTCTTCACCTTCCGCCAGCAGCTTTCCTCTCTGTCTGCATCTCGTATCTCACACATCATGGCCTCCATCGACGCCCAAAAATACTCTCCCGCCGAGGAGACCGAGATCCAGCAATGGATTTCCAAGGCCGAGTCCCTCAAGTCTGACTCCTCCGACTCCGTTCTTGACGCCCTCAACAACGACCTCGCAACCCGCAGCACCGCCCTCGGCACCAAGCCCAGCAAGGCTGATGTCGCACTCTACGAGACCCTCGCCCCCCTCGTCAAGTCGTGGACTCCCGAGCAGCGCACCGGCCAGCAGGGTCGCCCCAACATCGTTCGCCTCGTCGACTTCGTTCAGAACAGCCCCTTTTTCGGTCTCTCCGTTGCTGACGCCGACAAGGTTGCCGTCAACCCCGACGAGATCCTCTACGTCAAGCCCCCTGTTGATGCCAAGGCCGAGAAGGAGAGGTTGAAGAAGGAGAAGGCTGCTGCCGCCGCCGCTGCTGCTGCTGCCTCTGCAGGTGGTGCTGCCCCTGCTGCCGGAGCTGAGAAGACCCTGGTTGACAGGACAAAGGAGGCTGCTGCCGCTGTTGTTGAGAAGGCCGCCGAGGTCAAGGATGCCGCCGTCGCTGCCGTCGCTGGCGAGGGCAAGCCCAAGAAGGAGAAGAAGGAGAAGAAGGGCAGGGAGCCTAAGGCTGCTCCTCCTCCCCCTGCTCCTCTCTCCCCTGGTCTCATTGACCTCCGCGTTGGTCACATTCTCAAGGCTATCAAGCACCCCGAAGCCGACTCTCTCTACGTTTCCACCATCGCCATGGGTGACAAGCCCGGCACCGAGGATACCACCGAGGTTGATGGCCAGGTCTGCCGTACCGTCTGCTCCGGCTTGAACGGGCTTGTTCCCCTCGAGGAGATGCAGGGCCGCAAGGTCGTTGTTGTGTGCAACTTGAAGCCCGTCAAGATGCGCGGTATCAAGTCCTCCGCCATGGTGCTGGCTGCTTCCCCCAAGATCAAGGAGGGCGAGGTTGACGACCACAAGGGCCCCGTCGAGCTGGTCAACCCTCCCGAGGGCGCCAAGGCCGGTGAGCGCGTCTACTTTGAGGGCTGGCTGGCCGAGCCCGAGAAGGTTCTCAACCCCAAGAAGAAGGTTTGGGAGACCTTCCAGCCCGGTTTCACTACCACGGGTGATTTGGAGGTGGCCTTTGACGCTGGTGTTGTTGACGCGCTTGAGGGCAAGAGCGGGCTGGGCAAGTTGGTGACTGAGAGCGGCGGTGTGTGCAAGGTCAAGAGCTTGACTGGTGCTCAGGTGCGGTAAAAGACGGTGCTGAAAAAAAGAAAAAAAAATTGATAGGGGTTTTTATAGAATATTTTTTATGAGAATCAAAAACACACACTTTTTTTTTTAATGAGTTTTATAAAAAATTATAAAAATTGGGTGTTTTCTCTCCTCCTGTCGAGCAAACATGTTTGTTTTTGTCCCCCAACCTTCCTTTTCTCACTGCTATGGAACAGGTTCACTACTAAAAAGATATATTTTTCTTCTTTTTTTCCCCAGCTTCACCCACATTTTTAGTCCAACTACCACCCCTTAGCGACGAGGCGTTGAGGTAGGAGTAATAACTGGCAGGCTGGCCGCGGCATCGACCGCAGGCTCTGCCCGCTTGACGGCCACGGGGAAGAGCGTGAGAGTAGGCGGCTTCGTGGGGCATCCGGTCGTGACCGTCTCTGTCCAGGTGGGGATGACGCATCCCGTCTTGCAGCCGGGGCACTTGGCAGTCGCCGTCTTGGTGGTTGTCTTGGGGCAGGAGTCGTTGCTAAGTTATCGTTTGTTAGATCCCTTTGTTCACTTTTTCTTTTTTCTGTTTTCCGGTGTGTTTGGTGGAGGGAGAGAGAGCTTACTGGCAGGGAACCTCAATCGTCGTCACCCGAATGACGGCGGGGCAGGCGATGGGGTTTGTGGGAACCGGGCACTTGGTCTTGGAGCACGATTCTGGGTTTTTGTCATGTTAAAGGATGGTATGTATACGACAGGGGCTGGAAAGGGCTTACCAGGAGTTACGGTGGTGCTGGCAGTGTAGCAGGTTGTAGAGGCTGTGATCGGGCGACCGGGGAAGGGAATCGGAACTGTGAGGATGGGGAGATCGGAGTAGAACTCCTGTTGGGGGGCGGGCGCTGCGGAGCTGGAAGGAGAGTATGTTAGCATTCGAGAATGGTGATCAGAAGTAGGGGTAGGGAGTAACGCACCAGGCACCGAACAGGAGGTTGAGGAAGAAGAGGTTGTTGGCTGAGAGCTGCATCTTGAAAAGAGCTGGTAGGCAAATGTTTCTGCTGAAGGCTAATACCTTTTGGCCGATTGTAAGTCTTTAAAAATGAGAAGTTGTTGATGTTGATAAGGATGTTTAATAATGCTTTCAATTTCTACCGGCGACTTCAGTCCCTTATATACCTCTTTCCCCTGACATCCTCCCTCTCCCCTTGTGCTCGAAATAGTCTGACAGGTGATCGGCAAGCCACAGGAATTTCGAGGTTTAGTCTTCTTACTGCCGAAAGCATTCATCATCGGGGCACCCTCTTTCCCGGGTTCCAAGCCGAAATACGACTCTGGAACTGCTTGGCGAGGACGAACGAGGTGTAGATGGTGTCACCCCAAAGCCTCTGACACGGACCGCCGAGAGATTGGACATCCTGGAATTAGAACTACAGACAGACATGGCAAGATTGGAAAAGAAACGAATGCGAGCCCGCCCCGACCACAACAGAGTTTACCTATCTATTTTCTGCTGAGCAAATCCTCCATCACGGCAAAGCCAAGTTGGACGTTGTCACGGACCAAGACATTCTTCCCCAGGATTTTCCCCATGTTGATCGACAAAAAAAGAAATAAACTAGGTGATCTTCCACCGCCGAGCAAGGAGAATGTTACTACAAATCTTCAAAATGTTTCCTTGACTCCTATTAATAAAAATAGCAACCGAATCCCAAAGAATTCGCTCCTCCCTCTTCAACGTAACATGACATTCGATGGACAGAGAAACAAACAAACGAACGAACGGACGAACCGGGTTTTCGAACCTTCGGGTCATATTACCGTACATGAATGTCTGATCACACTTTTCAAATTGTGGCTTGCAACAGAGAAAGATGAAGGGGAAAAAAAGAAATCGCGGCTCTACATCCACCGCATATACCACAACCGGCCAGGACAAGAGTTTACTAAACCGCTTGGCTGATACCATTCTACCATGCTTTCCCCCCCCGGCCTCGTACTTTACATTCAACTTTTATGATGTATGTACATGTCATGTAACAACGACAACGGTCTAAGCGAAAAAAACAACGGTAACATTCACCCAACATCATCTTGTCTGTAAAAAAAACAAAAATTAAATTAAACATCAGGGTTCAGCGGGAACCGGTCAACCACTGGTTAACTACCACATACCGACAAAAAATCTTTTCCTCTTGCTGTTGTGTTTGTTGTTGTTTCTCCTCCTCGTGCAGCGTGGGTGGTTGGTCTCCAGATGCTTGCAAAATGCTACTCAACTCATTCATCATCAAGGAAACTATGGACCAACATCCCGATTTTCCCCTCCAAACTTTCTTTCTCCTCCTCCTTGCTCCCCCAAATGTCTTGTCTTGATATAGGTATTACCTCACATCACATCTTTCTTTTTGTGATGTACTGCAATGCAACACTTCATTCGATCATCGGTCCGGTTCCTGCATAACGTTACCCCTGTGTGTCATTATTATTAAACCCTCAAATCCGGGGGTGAGGGCGGGAAAAGGGTTTTTTTTTGAACCGACCGTAAAAACACATGTTTTGGGCTTTTGTGTGTGTGTTTTTTTATTTCTATATTTACTTTTTGGGGGATTTTTCCCAGAGGAACATCGGACCAAGATTCTCTTCAATCTGGAATAGAATTAGAATAATAGAATTACAAGACCAAGGGAGGCGGGGGGACTTGACAGCCTTCGGTATTTTCTCAGTTACCGTATTAGCCCAAACAAGAAAACCGGATAGATAAAAAAGCAAAGCAAAGCAAAGCAAATAATTTGCAAGGAATCGCTGCCCAGGTATCCAAGTACAGTACCTAAGCGAGATCCGATGCAAGTCTTCGGAGGAGGTGTGTGTGTGTGGTGGTACCTAATAAACTGCCCGGTGGAAGTGAGACTATGTAAACAGGCGGGTCATCTTTCGCTCCATCTTATCGCCCATCATCATCTACTTCCATCCCGTATTTTTTGCCGGCAATATAACGAACCGCCGAGTCCCAAAGCAAAAGATACACAGCAAACGCTTGCGCACTTTCCAGGCAAGCACATTTACCACAAAATCTCGCCACCCTCTCCCTCATTCTATGCTTCCATGTGGTAGGCATGTACAAGTACGTTTCTTACCCCTTCAACCCCGACACATAAACATATAGATGAATGTTGTGGAGTGAGTTGACATGTATATGTGATGTATATTTATATATCTTCCAACTGGAATATACCTCATAAGAAAATACATCTCTACACATCTAACAACAAATATACCTCTTCATCTACCCTCTCTTAAAACCCCGTTTTCTCTTTTTTCCCCTTTCCATCTTCCAAAAAAGAACGCCAACCGCAACAGCAAAAAGGCCAAGAGATGCTCATAAAAGGAACCGCCATCCAAACGCCGCCCCATGATGATGATAACAACAAAGATGATGTTGAGGGAGAAAATTCGCTTTGCCCGTACAGCAGTCCCCCGTCCCCGTCCCACGACAACAAAACAGAAAAAAAAAGCCAGATTATACTTTTACAAGAGATGCCATGCCCATTGTTTCCACGCTCCCTTCTTTCTTTTTTTTTTTATTTCACCAGCCCAATCAGGAAAAGAAATACTTGCTCCTCTTGAGCTGCCTGACATCAAAGTCTCCCTTCTTTGGAAGCTCGGGGAACGACAACGGCAACCAGAACGTGATCTCGTTGTTCTTCTTCCTGGAAACCGGCCTCCTTTGCTTTCCGGCCAGCTCCATCTTGAAGTAATTCGTCCCATTGATGCTTGACAAGTGCTCAAGGCGCGCCTTCTCTTCTTCCGATGCCGCCTCGTCTTCTTCTTCGGCTGGCAATGCCGCCTCTTCCGACAACTCTTCAGAGGCCGTCTCAGCGGCCTCGAGGCTATCACCGCCGTCAAGCTCCTCAGCATCCGCCGCTCTGGCAGCCGCCTCCTCGGCGTCCTCCTCTAGCTCGATGCTAGTAATCAGGTCTTCTCCGCCGATCTGGTCAAACAGACTGGCCGGGGTGACCATTTCCTCACCCTGTTTGACCTGCTCGGGATCGGCCGAACGCAGGAGATCCTGTCGCAGCTTCTCCTGCAAGAGTTCCTCCTTGATTCCACCAGACTTGCCCTTTCTCAGCTTCCGCAGCGCAGCGATTTGCTTTCCGAGCTCTGACTTGGAGTCTGTCTTGGCAAGATAGAGGCAGCCCCGATATCTCGTCTCGAACTCTGCCTTCAATCTGCCGACGATATCCTCGCTATGCATTCTGATGAAAGCATCGCGAAGAGTGTCATTCATAACATCGACATCGGCGGCGTGCGTCCAGAACGAATCGTGAACTGCCGCGAACGTGAGGCCGTGAGCGTGGCATTCAAGAGCAGACAGCATCATGTGACTGGCATCGAGCGAGTGGATGAAATTGGGCGGGAAAGCTTGGAGCTGCTTCCTTCTGTTGACGGGGTCTGCCCTGCTGTCATCCGTGAGAATCAGGTTCTGAAGGCAGGTCGCGACGGTGCGTGTTGAGCTCGACCTGTAGGGCTGGCAAACAGGCATTCTCAAGGGTGTGGTCCAGACGAGAGTGGAGCGGAACAGGCTCGAGAGTTCTTCCAACTCCTTGTTTGATTTGGTTTTGGTTGACTTGCTGACTCTGATGCTGTCTGGGTCCTTGGCAATCCGGTCGAGCTGTTCGGGAGTCAGGGCGCGGCAAACACGGCCGCCAATCTCTCCCAGCCAGGTCTGAATGTCATGTGCGCCTCGGAACATTGTCGAAAGACCGCCAAAGATCTTGGTTGCAATGTAGGAAGCGAGAAGCGTCGAGTCGATCCCGCATTGGGCTGGCAGGTCAGGGTACAACGAATCCAGCTGCTTCTGAACCTGCTTCTTGGCTCCAACAAACGTAACACCGTAGACGTTGGTCATGACGGTTTGCTTCACCACCTTTCTGGTGATTTTGCCGTCCAAGGCTTTGGCAAACTCATTGCCCACTAGGAGATCCTTGGCAATCCCCTGCTTGACGAGTTCGGCAACAGCCGAATAAACATCTGCTGGGCGCTCTCCAGGAATGAGGTTCACCTGCTGGGCACCCCACGTGTCACCGCCAAGGGCGGCGTAGTGTTGAAGACCGTTGCAGGTGCCATCCTGATGCACCGGAAGATGTGAGACGTGCTTGGTAGGATCCGGAAGCGAGTAGGCGGCCTTGAGCTCAAAGCACGCTGCCAAACACTGCCAAGGATCCTCGGCCGTCAACCACCAGCGTTTTCCGCCCAACGGATCGTCGGCCGAGTCGAAAATGTTTTCAAGATTCTGCGTCGTGAAGTCTTCCCGCTCCTGGAGACTTGCCTTGTCAAAACCAAACACGTTGGACGTGTGGACTTTGAGCCAACGCAAGCCGCTCTCGCCGAGCTCCTTGCCCTTGGCAAAGAGCAAAACGCCACGCATGTGGTCGGCGCCCATGTGGTTCAGGTAAGTAGGAATTGGGTAGGCGCGCCCACGGAAGTCGAGATTGTGGGGGAAGTAAAAGGTCTGGTCGCGGAAGGCCCGAGCAATCTCGAGCTGAAAGTTGATGAAGCATCGCACTGAATGCATGCCAGACTTTTCATTTTCGGCCGCCTTGATCGCCCTGAGCCATTGCCTCCTCTTCAACGGGTCCTCGGTGGAATCGGGCTCTGGCGGGATCTGAATATCGGGGTTAAGCGGGGGAAGGTTTGCCAGCCCTTTTCCGGTGTTCCAGGCTGCGAGCATGACATCGAAGACGGAACGGTTAATTTTCCACGCAGTCTTGCCCAAAACGTCCAAGCCCCTAAACATCTGCTCCATGTCTCCTCGCTCAATGGCGGCATCCGCGTAAATCCTTTGATCTCTCTCTCCGCCCTTCAAACGCACAAGCGGGGATGCGTGTTCGAGAAATCCGCCCTTGTCGAACTTGGACCATGGCTCGGGTTCGACAACCATGGGAAGATGGCGAGCGAGAACCTCGGACCTGGGTTCTCTCCTCAAGATGTCAACCAAGGCTTTGTTGGGCAGGACCGCGCCGACCTTTTTGCCCTTCTTGAGCTGAATGGCATGGGAGAATGCTGGCTGAGACTGTGACACGAGCTCCTTTGTTTCTGGGTGCTCTTTGACGACGGTGATCCTCGCCGTCTCCATCAAGCCCATAAGCAAGACAGCACCAATTTTTGTTCTGATTGACAATGGCCAGCTGCGCTCCCAAGGTTCCAACTGAGGCAAGTATGATGTACCTTCAGTGCCACCTTCATTTCCACTGGCTCTGGCGGTTTGCTTTCCCTTCGCACGCGCTTGTCGGAGCAGCTGCTTGGCATTCTTTTGATGTTGTTGCTTCTTCATGTGTGGCATGGCCTGGGCCATCAACTGAGCTCGGATATCCTCCTCGGCAACTTTGGCGACCTGGGAGACCACATGGGCGATCGGAAGGGCTTTACCAGCACCCAGCATGGATAATAAGCTCAGAACGCTGAGTACGGTAACGGCAGCAAGTCGGCCTGGGGTTGACTGCAATAAATGTGGACCATACAAACAGCGGCTCGTTTCGTCGATCGACTTTTTCGCGGCCTGTTCTGCATCGGTGATCAATTCAAACTCTTTCTCAATGTACCTTTCCAATTCGCCGTGCCATTCGGAAAGCCTCGAGCCCAGCGATGGGTTGCTGAGAGATGAACTAAGACCCAACTTGTTGAGCGACTCGTTCTCGTCCCGCCATCGAGCAATGGCCGCATCCACACAGTCCTTCTCCAACCGCGCCTGGACTTCTCGGCGTTCGCGGACTGGTAGAGAGGCGATGTCGCGACCTTCTGGGATTTCATCAAACAGGGAAAGGGTCTTTCTCAGGGATTCTAAGCCAATGCCCTTTTGGGGGGTGGCCAGGACTTCAGGAACAGATGAGCCCGCCGAGGGGGCCTGATTGGCGACGCCATCCATTTCCACAAACACGCCGTCGTTGCCATCACCAGCTTCCCTAGGTTCTCCGATCTCCAACAAAGCGGATATATCCTCGGGCATGGTGAGATTGGGGCATATCTCTGAAATGGCGGCCAGGTCGTCGGCCGACAAGACCTCGTCCTCTATTTCCCAAGTCAGGGCCTCCATGGCGGTTTGTTGGGGCAACAGTGAGATGTAACGCGTCACAAGTTTGGTGCGCTTTTTGTCCTGAGCTGTGAGCAGCGACGCCTTGATCATGTAGGCAATAGTCTGCGGGTCGGGAGTGAGGCCGTTGTTCCCGACAATCTGAGACTCAAACCACTTGTGGATTTCCTCGGCCTGATCCACACCTGGCTCTGATTCGAGCTGCGAGATGCGGGCCTGGAGGTAACGGTTGTGTAGCTGCATCAGATGTTGAGGCGGCAAAGCGCCGAGGCTGCCAAACCTTTTTAAAACCAGAGCAGCCCGGTTTAGCCTGCCGACCTGGACGCAAGCATTGAAAACTGACAGCAACTCTTCCACGTCTCCAGGGATGCCTTGAGCGTTGACCCGAGACTTGTTTGGCGCAGCATCTTCTGGTTCAGCGACAATGACAGTGGATGATACATCGAACGGCCTCAACTCGTATAGAGGCCGTACAGCATTCAGGTACGGCGAGGTTACGCCGGCGGGGAGGCGTTCGAATGGGATATCAGGCAGGCTATCACCAGCCCGGGGCTCTGCCATGGCTGTTGCCAGGTTCCTCTCGAAGCCCACGAGGGCGCGATAATCTTTCCTCCTCCATGGTCGAGGATCGGGGCTGGAACCTGAACCGGTGGTGATGGGACGAATTTGCGACTCGGCGACGTGGGGGTATGCTGAGGGAAGTGGTCGGAGGGTGCCAGGTGATAGCAGGCGACGGGCTGGTGTGATGTGCCGTGCGACGCCCGAGCGGACGAGCATCTTGAAGAATCGGGCGTGGCGATCTCGTCGCCTCCGACTCGAAGGGGAACTGAAACGGGCTCAAAAGCGTACAAGACAAACCAAGTCGAGGTCTGTTTGGAGGGGTATTCGTAGTCAATTCATTAAACAAGAAAAAAAGATACTAAAGAAAAGAGGGCTTGGTTGGAGTATCGCAATAAAAAAAGAGAAGGTGTCACTGTCTACCCGGCGGAATGGGGACAGCAACAAACCGATGTATTTTTTTCTCTTTTTTTTTTTCCTTCTCCTCTGGGAAAACGGCGGCGGGTGGTGGACGATAGAAAAATGCAGATAGGAAACGGGACTTGCACCGATAGGAAACTGGTGCCAAAAATTTGCCGTCTGATTTTCTTCAACTGGTGTGTCGCTTCTCAAAAATCCTTCCAAAAAGATGTGATTGGCTCGTTCCTGTTGTCATCCCCGCTTCAAGAGCTACTCGGACCCACTTTCTCCAATGGCTCCTCCTCTCGAGCTTGGCCAATTGGAGAACCTTCAAGGTCCGCCGCATCAAAAGTTCAACGGGCTTGAATTTCAACTTGTTGCCCCGCGCTGTCTTTGATCATTCGAACAACCTACTTCTGAATTCGTCCAATTTTTTTTTAATTATTATTTTTGGAAGTCGATTAAAAACACACGATGCGAGCCCCAGCGCTCAGGGCAGTCCGCTGCTTAGCTTGCAGCCTCTCGGCTCTTCGACTTTTCGTCGGAAACTTCGCAGAGACCCGCATTCCGCACACGGCGAGGCGATTCGCTCCGATCGCCACCACGTCCGCGTCCACGTCCAGATTCTCGACCTTCCGAAATACCCACCGGCTTCTCCAAGGCCCGGCAATTGAAGAAACAAGGATACCAGAAGATGCCTCAGCAGCAGCAGCAGCAGCAGAAGAGAAGGATTTCAATGGCAGCGAAGTGGGGGAGCCCGCAAACGCCACCAATCCAGGAGCAGAAGCTGCTTCAGATGTGCCCTGGTATCTCCAGGTCGAGCCACCACGGCACCCAACGTTGATGCACGAGCCGCCTCCCCTGCCAGATATTCCAGAGGGGGCGCCAAAACTTTTTGAGCCGCTCCTCAAATACGTGTCAGATGAATTAGGCATGGACGATTTGACGCTGCTGGACCTCCGCGAGATGGATCCGCCACCTGCGATGGGCCAAGACGTCATAATGGTTTTCGGAACGGCGCGCAGCGAGCGGCATCTGCACGTTTCAGCGGATCGTCTAGTTCGCTGGCTGCGCGGTCGCGGAATCTCGGCCAAGGCGGACGGGCTTCTGGGGAGGAATCAGCTCAAGACGAAGCTGAAGAGGATAGCGCGCAAGGCGAAAATGTTGGGAACCTCTGGAGTTCCACGGGGCGGAGATGACGGCATCAGCACCGGTTGGATTTGCCTCAACCTCGGCACCGTCGGTGGCTCAACTCAGGAGGTGGAGATGGTTGATGAGGAAGGAAGGCCAACCGGTTTCGGTGTTCCCCAGCTGGGTACGACCGTTGTTGTGCAGATGCTGACTGAGGGACGGAGGCAGGATCTGGACTTGGAATCTCTTTGGCAGAATTTGCTCAAAGAGAACCTAGAACGGAACCAATTGCTAGCCAGCGGTCGGTTCCCAGCACCTCGGTTTGCACCAGCAACTCCCAAAGAGCTCGCAAGAGTTTCGAAGCGCAGAGGGGGGGTTGTGCTTGACGAGGTTCGCTGAACCGGATCTAATTTTGTAAAACACTGTATAATATCTTAGCAGACAGCGCCATATCGGCACTGTACATGCAAATGTATACACCACAGGACATGGCGTGGACGCATCTGCTGTTGCGTCCATCTAATACACCACGCCAAATTTGCCCTCGCACAAAATAAATGTCTTGTCCTCACAAC
Source organism: Cladorrhinum sp. PSN332 (assembly GCA_033297175.1). NCBI lineage: Eukaryota > Fungi > Ascomycota > Sordariomycetes > Sordariales > Podosporaceae > Cladorrhinum > Cladorrhinum sp. PSN332. The sequence goes on from MU858914.1 coordinate 63,955, forward strand.
CTAGCCGACTCCTTCATCGCCTCCCTCAACATAGGCGCAACCTGCTTTCGACTGTGCTTAATATTCTCCTGCGTCCAACACGCCCTCCACTCCTTTCCCTTTCCCTCCGTCTCGTCCATCTCCCCGTCCTTCCACCTCTTCAACCCCAAATCCTCCCCGCTCTTCCCCGCAAACTGCTTCACAACCTTGACTGCCTTCTCATTCAGACCCCAAACCAACAACTCCCTCGTAAACACCCCACCGGGCTTGGAAACAGTCATGACAGCCGCGATATCAAGCTTTTGCTCCTCGGCCCATCCCTTCAACGCCTCGAGAAAGCCCGCCTTGCCCTTGTCCTTATCGCGCAACCCGAGCACACGATCAAACCCCTGAACCACGGTCGATATCCCCAAGTTCAGCCCGCCATCCGACCAGCGCTTATAATCCTTTCTCAGCACATCTCTATACGACAAGCCGTCAATGTCGTCTTTGAGCTTAGTCAAACGGTCAAAGTATCCAGTGCGGTCGTATAATACACCATCATCATCTTCTTCTTCTGACTTTTCGGTCCGTTGAGTCCGAAAGCAAGTAGCAGCCTCTGGCGGAATCTTTGACTCGGCAAACTCGGCCGCTTTGAGATCCCAATCCGTCGTCTTGTCCTTTGAAGCCAGATTGGTCGTGTCGACGAGTATGGGAGCCATAGCCACGGCGGCGATTGACGCATCATCTGCTGCGCTGGTCCGCAGGGATGACCAGGTGGCTTTGCACTGGTCTATGACGAGGGACATGCAGCTGCCGCATTTTGCAAACACCCGAGGGGAAGAATCCGCTGGGACGCCGTTCTCATCCTCGTGGTGGTCGACGCAGCCTATGACTTGTTTGGAGAAGGGCGTGAGCGGGCCGGTGAGGACGTTGTGGTCGACCAGAAGCCAGCGGGTTTCGTCTGGCTTGAGGAGGATCTTGCCCGTTTTCGAGTCTTGGGGAAGGTCGGAGAGGGTGATGAGGTCTGATACGAGGAGACCTGCAGAGCGGCAGACGGCTGAGAGTTCCGGACGGAGGTTTAGGTCCGCTCTCGGGAGGTTGGATAGGGGTATGTGGAGGGTGTATGGAGGGGAGTTGGTGCGAAAGTAGGCGTAGAGGAGGGCTGAGCAGAGGGAGTCGAGGTCTGCGGACTCGTTGCCGACCACGAAGGTGAGCGGGGAGGGTCTCTGTGCCGGTGGGCTTGAGAGGGCTTTCCTGGCCGTGCCGAGGAAGTATTTGAGTGATATTGAGGATTGGGAGGCCATGGTGTAATACAAGTTCAACAAATAAGAGTAAAAAAAAACTGCCTGTCTACTGAGGACCGAGGAGACGTGTATGCCGAGTCCTCTTCTCTCCTTCTTTTGGTTCGTAGCAAGATGGATAAGGGAATATCGCCGGAGTAACAGTCCGTCTTTCCGCCGCGGTGTGATGTGAGAAACAAAATTAGGACGAGTATGCATGCGGGTTTGACGAGATCCGTCGCACAGCCTTCAATGACGGGCGGTTGCAAACAGGGAACATGAGTTCTCGGAAGGGCAACCGGCAACGGCCTGCAGGGGTCGTCGGTCTCCAACTTTGGGCACCTCCTCCTCTTTCACAACGGTTTCTTGGCGCTGCGACGGGCCGGCGCGAGATTCCTTATCGTCCAAACGTTGTCAATGATAAGCCCCACCACGCCGAGCTTAAGGGGTATCAACAGAGGCGACACTCAGAGATGGCTTCAGTTTCCGTCTCACTTGTAATTTCATGATAGCGATCACCACGCGTCTTCTCCCGCCGTCTCCCTCCAGAGCACTGGGGGCTCAAGCATCCCGAAGCGACAAAGGGTGGGAAGTAAGCATAAACGGAAACAAAAAGTCAACCGAAAGAGATATTCGGAGGAATGGATGACACATTTGGTATTATATTCTCCTCCCCCCCCTTTTTTTCCCCACACCAGACCCGATTTATATAGGTTGTGTTCAAAAAAAAAGAAAATCCAACAAATGCAACCGCCATCAAGTCTCCTCCTCCTCCAACTCGAACTCCTGGCCTGCACGCCCCAATGAATGCCCCAACCGCGGCTTTCTAACCCCCAACCGGTACATCAATGCACGGTGCAGGGCCACCCCGAATTCACCCAAGGAATAAATGCGCGAGATCCTCGAGCTGCGTCACGCGACGGGAGTCTTCGCCGACGAGCTCTACGCGAGCGGTACGAAGCGGAACGGGGATCTTCACGACGGGGTTCTTGATGGCGAGGGCGTTTATCATGGCTCCTTCAGGAGGAAGGAGCCATCATCAAAAAACCGAGGTTTAAAGCTGAGCTGTAATTAATGGGAATAACAGCTTGACACTATTTTTTTATTATTATTAACTATTCTTTTAATTTTTATTTATTTTTAGTTTTTTTGGGAGAAGAAACCTGGGTCCTTCAAAAATGGTCAAGTCAATCTAGACACAAAATACATCATCATCTGACCCTCTCACCCTGTAAGCTTTCATGTCGATCCTCCTCCATATCCCGATTATTTGCCAAGACATCATGATCATCATCGTCCAAAAAAGACCCACGTGGTGATCTCGGCCTCACTCAACTCACTAGACAAGGATCATCATCAAAAGTGTAAAAAGTGTTTTTGTCTCTTTTTGGAAGTAAAGTCCAGGTGGAGTCAAATAGTATGTATGAACAGAATGTGCTGTACTGCTAATTAAAATAATAATACTTCAGTGTGGCAAAAATAGGTCGGCGTGTAACACCTCAACCCGTAATGCAAGTCCAGCTCTGCTTCTGTTGCTGTCTTTTGTTTTAAACGCCGTCGCCCCGAGAAAAAGCAAACCCAGAAAAACACGATATGTTCCTGACCGAATAGTGTGTGAAAAAGGGGGTATAGTAGATCCGATCCATGACCATGTTTTTTTTGCGCCTGAAAGCCCTTCCATCCCAAACACCGTTCCCCATAGAACAAGAGAAAAAAATACAAAAGAAAAAAAAATCCGTGCCGTGATGCAAATGCCTTTGCCGTGCTCCGAAAAGAAAAAGCCAAAAAAGAAAAGAAGGACAAAAGAGAAGAGACGCGATGAAACCACCGTTAAACAGGAACCCTCTGTCCTTCCAACCGTTCCAACCTTGCCCTTCCACTCCCACCACTCACCCACAGCCCTCCATCTTCCTCGTCATCCCTTTCTCTCCCTTCCTCATCATCCTCATCCCTATCCTCCAAATCAAGAGCGTACACCCCGGTGTCCCACCATTCTCTCGCAGCAGTAGTATTCCTCCTCTCTCCGAGTCCCCTCTCCACCTCCTGCTGCTGACTCCCCGCCCCATTAATCGCCTGAACCCTCCTCGTCCTCTCCCTCTCAACAGCAACCTCCTCGGCCCTCCTCTCCCTGGCCAGCCGTCCATCAACCAGGATCTCCTCCCTGGTCCTCCCCCTGCTCACTCCGCCCCTTCTCGTCCCCTTTCCCGATCCCGAGGGGCCAAACCACCACCTCTTTTTCAGACTGCTCCAAAACCCCCTCCCCTTCGCATGCCTCCACGGCTGCTCCCTGATCGTAAACACAAAACAATCCGCCATCCCCTGCACGCTCAGACTCAAAATCCCCAACACCAACAACCACTGCGGATCGTTACTCAACACGGAGTCATCGTACCCCATCACGTGCGAGATAAACGGAAAAGTCCAAACAAACATGTACACCAAGGGGTACACAAACAGACTCCACAATTGCCGTCTGATCTTGTCTCTGTGTCTCGACACCGACCCCGAAGTATCTTCAAACGTCCAAGGGGAAAACCTCACCGGCGGTGCGAATCCGGTCGAAGCAGTGTGCAGCGCATCTTGACCGCCGCCCGACAGCGACGAGGCAGTTCCGCTTCCTCTTTGAGAAGGTCCGCGCCGGAGGATAGTAAATATATTTGGCAACGAGAACGACCGTTTCTGTCGCTCTTGTTGATCTAGAGTTGGGTTATTCGTCGCGTCGGTGCTGCTCGGGTGAGTAAAGCAATCCGACGGAACAGATCGATCATAGAATAGACTTGGACTGGCAGGAGGTGCAGAGGAGCACGGCGTTTCGTCAGCGCTCGCGGCTGTCGAGAGGCTTTTTCTTCGCGCGGCAGCTCGAATCGCAGTCGGCAGTGGTAGCGCGATCGGCAGAAGAGTAGGAGGAGGAGAGGGGCCTTCGACGGACAAAGGATCTTGAGTCTCTTCTGCTAGAATGTTTCGGGTTCTCGATGAAGCTGGCGCTTGATTGAACCCTTCCCAGCTCCAGCGGATCGATCGTCTTCGCTTTTGTAAATCTGACGGTCTCCGAGGAGGGGAAGACGGAGTGGTGATGGTGATTATTGGCGACTCGAGGATCTTTCCGGCGCTTTCCAATCGCATTGTGCTGACTGACGAAGCGGATGTCTGTCGGCTTTTGCTCTGGTAGATGGTCTCGGTGGTTGAAGTTCTATGCGAACTAGGCGTGGATGGAATCAAGCCGTGGTATGCAATCCGGGGGACTCGAGGTGGCGAATGCGGTTCTGCCCTGATCGACCCCGGTGGTGCGGTCGCTTCCAGACTACCGGAGCTCCTCCTCCCGTAGTCGTCCATCCTTTTCCTGATGTACAAGTAAATAAAGAGGTAGATGCCAACGATGCTGGCACAGATTATGTATCTCGGGACCCAGCTGAGGGCCAACCTTGACCACACGTTGTCTGTTCTCAGATAGCAATAGTGGCCGACATTTTCGTACCCAGGTCCGTCAATAAACGCCAGACACGCGGTCGTGACCGGGAACAAGTAGAATACCATATACGCGAGGTGTCGGTATGGATACAGCCCCGACTGGGGTCGAAATATGTACATGACCGAGTGTAGGGCGATCAGCAGGATTGCAACGTCGGACGATTCGATTCCTATGGCGAGAGCGAACCCGCTGACCTGACAGAAGGCCGAGTCGGATCTGACTCCAGCAGGTCCCGAGAGCATGCTCACGATCGGAAAGACCACGAACGCTGCCGACTTGACCAGATCACTTTGGACAAGGAGTAATATCAACCTGACCAACAGTTAGCCGCACAGATTCTAGCTGAAGCTGTGGGATAGGGGAAGAACTTGCTCATGCCGGAAACTTCTCCTCATCTTGACAAACCAGTAAAGTGTCGATAGGGTCGAGACGACGCTCATCGAGGCGAATACCAGCGACAGGACTGATAGAACGTATATAATGTGCTCGGAGCGCTCCGAGTCGGGTATGTTTGTGGATCGGGCTTGGATTGGTGCCGTCGGGTACAGGACAGTCGACGGCGTAGGAAAAATATAATGTTGGAGCATCCTCAGCGAGATGCTGCCCAGTAGACCTAACATGATGATGCTGTCGATAGGATGTATGGATAACCCTATTGGCTAGACGTTCGGTCCAGCTACCTTTTGGAAGGATATCCATGAAGGCGACGACGACACATTCAGGCATCCAAAGTCTAATAGCGTCAAGTTTCGGTCCAGCCAGGGAGGGCCGAAGAAGAGAGATATCACTCAAGCCACACTAGCGGAGTCGGAGACTGGACTGTCGACGACACAAGGAAGGAGGGATGGGTGGCGCTTTACTTTCGAGCAAACACCGTACATAAAACTGCACCCGGAAAGTGGAAGGAAGGACCTGAACCAAGGGGCTTGTAGGTTTTATGACAAGGAAGTTGCGTGAGTAGATGATATGAGACGCGATGGATGAGACGAAGCTGTGTAAGAAGGCGTAAACAACAAATAGGGACTGTTTTTTTTTAATCGTAGTACCGTATGAGACGTGTGATACAACAACAACAAAAAAATTTAAAAAAAAATGGGAAACCAAGAGAGAAAAAAGAGACAAGAGAGAGTGAACGAGGCAGCTTGCTCCACGGGACCTACAAGGTAAAATATGTACAGTAGGCAGAACTTTTTAGGCGCAAAAAGAAGCAACAAACAATGATATCCACTCGCTCGTTCAAGAGACAAGTCTCCCCGGAACGATATCCCGCCTAGGGGGTGGATGAAGTGATCGACGAGACATCACTTCCAAGGCTTGGCCAAGACAAGCCAGGCCGGCCAAGGGTCGGCTTAAGGCCCTGGCAAGTGATCTGAGTGAGCGACTGAGACAGCGGAGTACGCTACCTCACGATCCTTGTGGCTCAATTTTTGACAAGCTGCCCGAGAATGGTCACATCCAGTCATCATCAATCCACGTCACAAAAGATGCCTGGTCATATCAGGAGGAGGGCGCCTACAAACTGGGCAAATAGAAAAATAAGAAAATACTTGGCAGACCCAATGGCCACATGAGGTCATCCCGTCAGGAAAATCCAAATGTTGGATTCGGAAAACGGTTGGGTGCAGCTGATGGGGATCACCCGCAGCCCCATCCATGACCACTACATACATCCCCAAAGGATATTTTATCGGACGACTCGATCTTGTGCATGATCCGAGCTACTAGCAAGCGAAACCGGGATCGACTGGGTTGCAGTTTAGGTGCAGGTGAGGAGGAGGAGGAGGGAGGGTGGGTCATGCAATGCGTCAGCCGCTCTTGGTAAAAAAGAAATAATAATGATCAAAAAATAACAAAAAAATAAAAAACAAAAAGAAAAAAACTAAGCAGACAAGTGCAGCCCACTCTTGTGACCCCCCCCCCCCCCCCACAGCTCCCCCACAGGATTTCTCGAGAATGCGAGGGTTTGCAGGATCCGATCTCCCGTTCATCCTCCCTTCATCAATCATGCTCCTTCTGGGCATTATTTTTTTTCTCTCTCTTTCTCTCCAACGCTCGGGTTCGGATGAAAACATGCGGAGAGGCGGAGAGGCGGAGAGACGGAGAGGCGGTCCATTGTCTGTGCTCCTTACCCGAGTTTCCCTGGCTTGGCGAAATGGGACGCCATCGGAGATCTGTGATCCGTGCTCGCGGTTGCTTGGTCAGTGCCCAGCGGGGGATCCCGCCCGCCTCACCGTTGCGCTTTCCCCAATCTTGGTTTGGGTACATAGGCCTGGGCTGACACGGTGACTAGGCGACACGGTTGACTTCCAGGGCAAATTACGTGTAAAAGGTCCCCAAAGATCCCGGGACCTTTTTCAAGCAAGAAAATCCAAATCCTCAAACGGAAACGGAAATTGAAATTGTCGCCCGAGTCCACACGCAACTCATCACATCTCACCTTGCCTATCAGATTCAGGAGTCAGTCAAAAAAGGAAAAAAAAGCAATGTCCGGGTGGAGGGATTATCTCAGCCGGTCCCGCTCAGCGTCTTGTTACACCTTGGCTTGCATATTTACTCCATCGAATAAACAGTCCCAGACCTCCCCGTCTCCATCCACCTTTCTCTCTTGAAATGAGGGGTTCATCGTGAATAACTGCCCACCAGGGACCTCGCTACTACGCGGAACGAGGGCAATCCCTCCCGTATGGTCCGTGTTCGTATCCGACAGACTGGTTTTGACAGTTCCGTTGTCAAACTAAAATCAGGGATGTCACTGCACCCAGTCTCTCTCTTTTTTTCCCGCAAAAAGGCGTTGGGCTTTGTACCTTTTGATTGGCTGTCGGTGGAAGGGGGTTGGCTCTCCCTTTCCCGCATTTCGGGACGTCTGCCGGTTGAGCGCCACCATCCCAAATCTGTCGACTTTGAAGCAAGGACAGGGTATACGAATGACAGGGGAGCTGACAAGCCTTCGTTCCCTCTTTTCTGACATGAGGAGGTTTCAGGCATCTCGCGGTAGACAGACAGGATGGTTGTCTCTTCTCCATCGCCATCGGGTTCTTGATGGTCGTCCCAGGTTAAAAAGTTCACCAGACGTGAAGAATTCCTTGTGGAAAAAGAAAAAAAAAAGAAAAAAAGACAATCAGATCATAGTCAGAGCAGACGGTTGGCAGGCACATGTACCTGGTCATTGGAGCAAAATGCGATGATGTTACATCCGACGATGAGTTTATCAAGGGCAACACATCTCTTTTTTTTCCTTTTTTTTATTTATATATATATCCATCTAATGCTATCACACCTCCTTCTTTCTACACAGGCGTGTATTATTACCTACCACACACAATTCTGGCAACTCCATTTAATTATGAGAAAAGGTCTACGGTGTATGTAAGCTAATGCCGTTGCCTTTTGCCATAGGGCAGGCGGCCAAATACTTACATATTTGTGGCAGCAACATGCAACAACGTCTTGTTTTGGCACATGTAAAACTTTGGCGGCAAACTTGACAAATTGGATGTAAAAAAAAAAAAAAAAAAAAAGTCATGATCAAAAAGTATGGCCACAACACCCCCCATTTTACACCAAAAAGTCATCACACCACATACATCCACGTACAAAAGCACCAACCACAACCACAGAAAAATTAAAAAAATAATACTCTTAGAATAAAAGATATAATATCTAAAAATCGTCGGTTTTACTTTTTTTTTTTTTTTTCTTCCTACTCGGGTTTTGTGGTTTGAGAAGGAGCTTGAATACGGGTAAGTAATGGGCCCATATATTTCACGCGCCCAAAATCCATAAATTGGGTGTGGCCATACTTGTTGACTGTAGCTACAATGCCCCCAGGTAAGTTTGTTTCCTTGACTCGAAGCGAAATCGCTCCGGCTGGCCGCTATCGTCCTGTCCACGCACGAAAGGGCATAGGTCGAAATAATACTAGACTCAAACAACATTTACATAGCTATACGCTCCGTGAGGTACGCTCCGTGAGCGCGTCATAGTAATGTAGAAGAATAACAAGTGCAATGACATTGACAACGACGGGCCTTGCTCGAGATACTTTTACATTGGTCCCTTTGGCAGAAAAATAAATCTTAGCTGGCAAGTGGGAAAAAATATCTTGGACATGTATACCGGATATCTCAAGACCAAGTGCGAGACCGAGAATCAGATCAGGTTTACTTTTTCGTATTGATCCTATCTATCGTCATCTAGCTGAGACTCGACTTGAGCGCAACAGCAAATGAACCACTTCATAGCCGCCTTTTTACGACCAGTCCTAGGCTTTTACTCCATCGTCGCTTCATTCAGCATGTAATTGCTCCTCATTTTTTTCTTCGCTAGAAAAGAAAAACACACAGAGAGAGACACGCATACCCAAGATCAACCAATGAGATTGATGTACGGCTCCGGCCACTTCCCCCAAACCATCGGTCGGTCGCCCAAACGGCCACTGACCGGTGACAATATCCTCAGACGGCGCTTGTCTTCGTCCACGTTGGCAATAGCAACCCAGCCGATAACGGGGGCCTGCTGAATGGTCTCCGGAGGGTCGTTGACCGAGGCGTTCATGACTGCCAGGGTCCAGTGCGACATCTCCTCGGAGATTTCTGCCTGTTCGAGAGCGGGTTGTTGGTCGTCGTCATCTATCGCACCGAAAAGGTTAGCAAACTTTATCACCCGCTGAAAGAGGTGAGAGGGCAACATACCATCAGAGGCCTTGAAAATAGCCACATCATCAAACCCGACCGACTGCGTAAAGGGGCTCAGTGTCCTCCGCGAGTCTCCAAAGAAGTACTCCTTAATTGACGCCTCTCGATTAGCCTGTAAGAACATGTCATCCCTTCCCGCCACCCCGTCCATCTTATCCAGCGGCACGATGTCAACCTTCTCCCCGTGCGCCGTCTTCTCATCCTTCAACCGCCCAGCCAGCTCCTCATAAACCTCGGCAGCCCCGAGCACGATGACAACATTAATCGCAAACTCCCTAACCGCGTGAACCAGCCCCTCCACGCCGTCCTGAAGCGAAACCAACTCAACCCCGGGCGTATCCAACACCAGCCCGCCCGCCCTCACCTCGACGTCCTCCTCAAACTTGGCCCTGACCGAACTCCCCAACTTGCTAACCAAATCCCTCCAGAGCCGCACATCATCCTCAACCTTCTCCCTCCCAAAGTAGTAAGCCATCGGCAACTTGACAGGCACGCCGCTGGGCCCGCTGCTCGGCGTGCTCGTAACACCAGTGCCGCCAGCCGGATCCTCAACATCCATAATAGTCCCGAAAACAGCAGCGCTAACACACCCGGGCAGCGTCAACAACCCATCCCTGGGATCGACATTCCCAAAAAGAGGCTGCGACCCGGCCCTAGTAGCGAGCGCAACCAACGTCCTGGCGACAGTCGATTTACCCGTATTCGGCCCTCCGCAAACCATGACTCTCGGCCCTCTTCTCGCATTACTACCACTACTAATACCACCACCACGCTGTTGCTGTTGCTGTTGATGTTGCTGGTGTTGCTGTCGTCGCTCATGCAAATAAAAATGAAGATTCAAAACGGGCAAGTACGACGACTCCTCGGGAGAAGCGTACTGCATCACCTCGTCCGAGTCCAGCTCTCCAGACACTTCGATCGTGCATCCCGTCCAGGTCAGGATTTTGGACTTGGTTCTGGTGAAGGTGTACGAGCGGTTCAGAGCGAGTTCGGTGCCGTCGCGCTCTGCGGTTCCCGTCAGGACGCGCGCCGTAGCCTTCGCGTCGCGGGGTACCTGGAAGCGCCACTCGCCAAAGGGGCGGAGCGTGATGGTTCTGTTTGCTGATTGGTGGTGGTGATGATGATGATGATGCTTGATGGGAAGGTTTGGTTGGTTAGTTTGCATGAGAGAGCAATTACAGATATTTGAGTTTTTAAAAATACAACTTACCTGAGGGGCTATTTGCCCAAGCCCCGGAATGCCTGGGTTTGACATCTTCTCCCAGACGTTGTGAGGATTGACGTCGATGATGATGATGATGATGTTGATTGCAAGCTGCTTGGTGACGTGCGTGCTGAAAGTTCAGGGCTGGGTCGCCTGAAATAAGGCTGGGTGGGGGGGCTGCAGGTGGTCCACTAGTTACGGGAATGGTGGGGTTGTTACATTGATTCAGGGACTGCGGGGGAACAGCACAGGGTCCAGATTGCATGACTGTCCAAGAAGGAGGAAAGGAGGCCTGAAAACAAGTAAACATAGGATTACGATATGCCGATCAGTTACATCTGCTTACATGCCCAAGATGGCGTCATTCCCAGTGAAACGTGACATTTAGATACCTACGCAGACATCTTGAGGATCTTGATTCGTACGTGCAATCATTGATAAGTTTTGTGTAATTGTTGTTTCAAAAGAATCCATAAGCTGATGTGAAATAAGTCTTCCGACAAATCTCGAGCCATGAATGATGGATATCTGGCCATAAGATCCAAACATATCATAGCTGATCCAAAATAAAGAGGGCCCGATCTAGAGTGCCATGTAGTATTGTACAAAAGCAAAAAGGGTATTTGAGAAATCAAGACATTAGAAGAAGAAAAGAAAAAGTCCAAAATCGAGTCCCTCCCCACACACCACCGCCTCTTCTCTATCGTCATAATATTCATGATGCTAGCAAATGCATGTGACCCCTGCCTGTATCATGTGCTGCACAACCACGCTCTGCATGAGAGAGGGTAAATGTCGCACAGCAGCCGCTCCCAGAAAACGCCAGGTAAATCACTTTTTTTTTTGTGTTGCGCCTTGCCATGCTGCCCCAGGGCAATCTCTAATCACTTGCCCAGTTCCTCAAAAATCTTGATCAAACTCCGAACTCCAATGAGACTGTTCTCGTCGGGGCCCTGCCCGGGAACCCAGGTCGCGTGTGCGAAGTCGATCAACTTGAGGCTGTAAATCTTGGGCAGCGAGGCAAAATCGTACTCGTCATCGCTCTCAAGCGCTTCTTTGGGGTCGATGATCTCTCCCTCGCCGTCCAGGACTATTCCGCTGTCAACACGCGAGGCTTGGAGGTGTGGCCAATCATGGCTACCGTTTTCAGCCCTCCGGGTTGGCTCTGGGTTTGAGAGGACAGCCGTCTGCTGCTCAATGTTTTCACGAAGGACCTGGCCATCACCCTCAAAGGTGAACAACAGGCTGGCAGAGTACATCCTAGTCTCCACGCTGGAAAGGACTTGCTCCACACGCTTCAGGTCGTTGAGAAAGGCATTTGCAACCGCCTTGCCGAGATCCTCATCGATGCCCGCCCTGGGGTTGAAGATGAACTTTCGCAAAGTCTGGGTGATGTTGTTCTTGTCCACGTGGAATCTACCAAAGTCCTTGTCGTAGAGCTTGTAGCCTTCTTGATCCCACTCGGAAGGGTTGTCAGATCCGCGCCACGCTCGCATTCCAGCAATTCGGAAACCGTGAGATCCGTTGGTGGTCTCGGCCGTGATCTTGTCGAAGCGAATCTTTTTCTCCTGGGCCGCATCGTCCGCCCACAGTCTCTGACCAAGCTTGGCGTCGAGGATGTTGGGATGCTTGAACCCGTATGCAGCGTTTTCCAGAACTACAGACTTATCGGTGGCAATTTTCCGGCTCTTGGACTTTTCAGGGGCAGCAGCTCCTGCAGCTGCCTTGGCAGCGTGTTCCTTTGCCATGCGAACTGCCTCATCCTTCAAGTGCTGGCTCATGTGGTCTAGTACCTCGTGGGGGAGCTGCTCGGTAATTGTTGTGGGATCATGGTCGGTCGTGTCGTTCAGAGTTAGAACGCCGTAGAATTCGGGCATGAGATCGGCAAAGTTATGGTGGTCTTTGAACGCTTTCTCGTAAAAGTCAATCTCCTGTTGGACACAGGGCTTGATGAAGAGCTCGCCATCAGGATCGCAAAGGGTTCCATCACTAAAAGCAAAAGAAGAAGAAAAGAAACAGTGTTAAACAGTTGCGTCCGCGACAAGACAGTAGTTGGTCTGGGGATGGGATGCGCTTACTGCCCAGCAACCGCATGGTTGTACGGCTTGAGGTCCGCATGGTTTGGGAGTTCCCGACTGCTAATCATTTTGGCGACTGTTTTAACCTAAAAGGTGGAGGCTTTCCCGGATGTGGAAGATGATATATTGAGGTCGGTGAAGGATGCGACTTCAAGTTGTTGACAACAAGGCTGGAGCCTCCAGTGTCAATATTTGTAGTGGGGGAATGGAGGGGTGGTCGGAATCGGGCCGCAATCGTCTGGCGCATGCGCTTTGCTGAGGGTAACCCAAAAAATAAAAAATAAATAAAAACAAAAAGGAGGTGCTCGTGTTATTGCTCGGTCAAAGTCTGTGAAGCCATGTACCAAGAAAACAAATGGGATGGGGAGGTGGGCGGAGACGGCATTTTTCTATGTAAAAGGCCGGCTGCGCGGGGAGGGGACGGCAAAGATGGTGGATGTGTCGGCGTCACGGTGTTGGCGCACGACAGAGGCGGAGTCTGCTGCCAATTGTCCAAATTCAGATGGAGATGTGGGAGGGGACGAGGGGGACGAGGGGGCCTCTCCACATGGGTCACTGCGCCCAGGCGCCAAAGGCTCGGGAAGCCCATCTCTCAACCAATCAAAACACATCATGTTTGATGTTTACAAGGGGTGCCGCATTATTTATGCACAAGGGTTCACTCAGCAGCTTGTGAGGGCACGGAGGAGCAAGGAGGAGGACGTTCACACATTGTCACTGCCACGGCTCTCTCCCGTGTACCTAGCAAATCTATCAAATCATGTCTCCGATTGTGGCGCTCCTGAGGGTGGCAATGACTGCCACATGGGTGCGTATTTGCACAAGATGCAAGATGCACGGCCAGTCAGATCCCAAGACGGTGGGTGATATTGTCGTTTCACAGCCACTGTCAGTCTGTCACAGAGTATGCCTTGCTGAGGAAGCACGGAACCTGGAAGCTTACAGGTACCGTATCGATGGGATGCCATTCGGAAAATCCCACTAGGCTGCGGTCAGCAGCCTTCAACAACGCCGTCTCCGCCGACACGGGTCACTGCATGTTGTGCATATTTTGCTCATCATTTTCAAGGTGGTCCCAGGTAGGGCTGTCACACACCGCCAAACCCAGAACCCAGGGAGGGTATCACTCGGTCTCGTCGACATGCGTATTGCTCACAAGACTCTTTTGTGTATACAAAAGCTTCAAGTTGTTGTCATTCTCACACGTGCAGATTTCCGGTGACACTGATGGATGACTGTTAGACAAGAGTCCGCTTCACAGCTCCCAACTGTTGGTGGCCTTTTTACTTTTCAGCTTCAATCTCGCGCACCTTACCACATTTGCTCAAAGGTACCCACACAAACTGTTAGTGCCCGTGCTGAAATTCTGGGGCAAGAAATGACCGGCAGTTGAGCCGACCATCCTGTGGTTTGCCTGCATGCATTAGCCCCTGTGGATCGTTTGACGGCAGGCCTCCTCCTCCAAGCAGGCGACAAGCGAACATCATGAGCCTCACTTTTCCTGCCATTGATAAAGGAAATTATATTGAGTGGCTATGAAGTGCACTATTTTCCCAGGGTCCCTAGAACACTCATATGAACGACATTTGACATGTCCTCAACAATTGCCTTAGCCTCGTCTACACGTGTGTAACCACTTATAAGAAAAGAGATTTCCCTTTTGGGATTTGGTGGCCTCCATGGCGGTTTGACTATGCCGTCCTCAAACAAACCAGTAATGATTGTTCATGATGCAGGTATTACAAACAGAGAGGAAACGATGGGCAGGAAACGGAAAGCTTTGTAACTGCAGGGAAAATATGAAGCATGTCTGAAGATTATGAGCTCTCCATCTCTCTCTCTCTCTCTCTCTCTCTCTCTTCCCATGTTGAACCTGGAACCCTTGGGATGAATGCGGCATCGGTAGGGACAGAGATGCTCATCTGAAGTTCAAACACGCTTCTTTCTACTCCGCTGCTGAGGACCTGGGCACATCTAGGTAGGGTCCAAAAAGTGGGATTTCGTTCTTTCCTTCCCTCTCCTGGCTATCGATTGCTACTTACCAGCGGTAGTTTGAACAACAGCAGCAGTCCTTGGGCCCCTCCGCTCCTGCCATTCTTCGTTCCTTCAACTTCAACTTGGACTTATACCCCAAGTCACATGTGCACACAGCCCTGAGATTCATTAGGTTCTCCCACAACTTGAAATTCCATTCCAGGACCTTCCACAGATTCTCTCCGCTGCATCTCATCCCAACTTCGGACTGCAGAGCTGGAAGTTCCTGATTTTCCCCATCCAACTTGATATCACACTCTTTCTACTCAGCCTCTTTCTTCATCCCACAAACCACAACCACACTACAGCCAACAAGTAGAAACCTAGCATTCAGCAAGGATGTCTTTCCGGCACTCCGCCCCCTCCACCGACCAGGCCTTCGTCGAGAATCCGGTTACTAGTAGTGGCTACTCAGCTGACGATATCCCTGTCAATGCCATGGACGGCACTACGGACAGGGTAATCGAGGATACAGCTGTTGCTAATTGCAACTTCTCCGGTGATGACACTGCTGTCGAGGACACCTCGGACCTCGCCACGACCACCGTTCAGGTGGTCGAGGACGAGAAGAAGAAGAAGAACCGGAGCAAGCGGTCAAATAAGAATAAGCCCACTGGCTTCGAGGGTAAGTCATCCATCCATCATCCTCGTCTAGGCTGTGACCTCGGCAGTCTAGCCTAGTCATCGATGAACAATGGCTAAGACCTCGCTGCCTGCCTAGAGTACTATTGCGAGCCTGTCATGACTCCTGCCGAGTATGACGAGGAGAAGACCGTCATCTACGCGGCTGGCCGTCCATTCGTTGACCGCATTGAGGAATGCATTCAGCGGTACCGCGCTCGCCGTCGCATGGATGTCGACCGCAACAAGCTCTTCACGGAGTACCTCACCCTGGGCGGCATTGACTGCTCCGTTCGCCAGTTCCAGAGCGCGAACAAGATCACAGATGACATGCTCTTGGAGTCGTCCAAGTCTGCCATTCGCGAGATGATCGCTGATGATGTGATCATCCGGACTGGTGACAGCACCTACTGTCGCTACTACAACCCCAACAATCCCGAGCACTGGGATGTTGACTTCACCGGCGTTGCTTCAGCCTTTTTGTAAGTTCTTCCTCCGCCACCGCCTCCTCCCCGACGCGGCTATCCTTCGTTCCAAGCATGCCTGACTGACGTGGCTGCACTACCTAGATCTGACCACGTCCTGCGGCAAGCAGGGAACGACATTTCCATGGTGGCCATGGCAGCCGATGTCGTCGGTAACTTCTTGCGCTATGTCGTTCAACACGACGTTTGCCCTGAACATGCGGAGGACATTGACAATGCCCTGAAGGTGTGCGACAGAGCAGTTGAGGAAGCCGTCTGCATTGAAGACATTACCCAAGCCCTTCCCAGTAATTTCTGCAGTGCTCTTCGCTTCCTCAAGTGCATCGGTGACAAGGACAAGGAGCAAATGAGCGATATCTTCCGACGCAAGGATGAACAGCACGCCGTCGTCACAGTCGGATGTGCTGCCCTCATGTGGCTGCCTGTGCTGGAGAAGGCTATTCACAGACAGCAGGAGTGGCACGTGGTCGACACTTCCACCCACACCTATGAGGTCTGCAACATCCGCCTCTCCACTGATGAGATGAAATCCAAGCTGGCCGATCTCAACCGCAGCCTTAGGTACCCCAAGAGAAAGATTTGTGCAGTCTTCACTGCCCGCCGTGCTGTTGTCCCAGACGGCTGGGACCAGACGGGGACTGCCATCCCCGAGGAGGACAAGGGAGAGGTCGAGTTCGTCATTGAGGAGGCCGTCGTCAAAAACCTCAAGCCTGGTATGAAGCTCACCCTGGTTGTCTGTACCACCAGCCTTGGCTGGAAGTTCATCAAGCGCATCGAAGATGTCAAGCCGAGCTACTATCTCTTCATCCCCCAGGAGCTCATGATCACCTTCAAGGAGCCTGTGTTCGTTGACCTGTCCGGCCCCAGCATTTGGAGCGCCCAAGGCTTCGACATCAACGATGTCCCCATCGGTGACAAGGATGTCGTCTAAGGCAGCAAAGAAGTTTTGGAATGGAGGGGAAACGGTGGGAATCGGAGGAGGATGGGATTTGCACACACATGATTGCTCGGCACATTACTTACACGAGCGGCCTCGACGGCCGAAAAGCGGGATTCACAGAACCGAACCACAAATGGGAAAGGGGTTTTTTTTTACTATTGCTATTCTTATGTAATTTGACACAGTTGAGAGAAGGTCTCGGAGAAATGTCGTCAGAGGTATTCGGAGGCTTTATTGCACGCATGTACTGTAACAAAATGGGATTACTACGAGGACGGGACAGAGAGATCAGTCATGATCTCACATTTACTCAATGAAAAGCTGATCATTGATATATATATATATATCATTTGCCTGCTAAACTGCGGGATAAGCACTGCCAAAGACTCTCCACTTTCGCCATGATATACTACAATTGCCTCCTCGAATTACAACAAACAGCCTGTGACTTGACTTGATGCTTGCCATCCACCCATTCCCACACATCCCTGCCTCTCAGCAAGTTGTGTCTAAGATGTCGTCATATTTCTCAAACCAAACCGTCCCCAAGCCCAAACCCAGGTGGTCGCATCTCTCGAGTTTTATCACAGTGTATACAGTCACGACATCCACATCGACACGCTACCGGAGAACCAGCGATGAACTCACATTTGCTCGATGAAAAACGGATATTGATATATATATATTTGCCTACTAGCTGCGGGATGAGCAGTGCCAAAGACTTCGATTCTCGCCACGATATAAAACCAAAGCCTGAGAGAACACGGCCTGTGATCCTGAACCCCATTCTCACTCAATCCCTGCCTGGAAAACGCCGTCATATAATTTCCCAAACCCAAAATACGATACAAAAAAACAAAAAGCCAAGCCAAGCCAAAAACTCATGAATCGTTTCACAAACTCGAAAATTGGATCACCACAACGCACCCCGCCACGGAATCCAAACAGACACGCTGCTCTCCCTCCTGAGCCTATTATTGTCCCTCAAACCACGACCGTCCTCCTGACAGCACTCCCTCGGACAGTCATTCACCTCGGACGACGATGACGGCTTGGTAGAAGTAATAACAGTACGCTCTTTAGAAACAGCAGCAACAGGTTTACCCTTCTAGTCCTGCGACTGGATCTTGTGGTCTCCCGGCGCGCCAGAAGCAACTACCTGCGCGTAGCTAGGCGGAGGGGCGCCGTCGTCGTTTGATGATGGTCCGGCGACGCCTTCTTCCTGGTTGGAGTCATGATTATGATGATGCTGAGTGCTGCCGTAGTTCATGTTGTTTTGGATTTTGGGCTGGGCGGAGTAGTGTGATGGGTTTTGCTGGAGCGGTGCGCGGGAGTTGTTGGCGGCGCCATCGTGGACAAAGACGTATACGCGGCCTTGAGGGTTGGAACCACCGTGCTCGGCGTTGTGGGCTCCTTGGGTGTAGTCGTAGTCGTAGGGAGGGTCGGGGTGTTTGAAGATTATGTACCACGCGTGGAGGAGGCCGGGGATCTGGAAAGGGAGAGTGTTAGTGGGTGTGGGGATGGGGAGAGGGGAGAGGGAAGCATACGAAGCCGAGGGTGCAGAGGAGGATGTTTATAAGTGAGTCGGCGGAGCAGATGCCGCGCTTTACCCAGACTGTTATGTGTTAGTATCTTGAAGCCGTTGATGTGAATGATAGACTTGTTGGTGGGGTTTGTCTAGAATGCGGGGAGAGAGAGAGACCAACCTGGCAGTGGCGGGAAGAGGATTGCCAACAGGGTGAGGAAAACGTCGGATGAGCACATAATTGTTTCTTGGCTATGCGCTCTCAGGAAAACTTGGGAGGTTTTTGATTGCTTGGTCTTGTTTGCAGAGGAAGAAAAGGCAGAAGAGTTATAAAGGGAAAGACGTGATGCTCGAGAGGTTGCATGAGCTGTGATGCAACAGATGGGTCCGGATTGTCGCATTCGTCACCAGATTGGTGGGCTGTGCTGAGAGTTGCAGGGAGCTTGCGTAAGATGCTTGCCGCGCTTAACCAGCTTCGGGTTGGCACGTTGGCTGCGGGAGAATGTGGGGTGCCTGGAGAAGACATTGACATTCAGAGTCTGGGTTAGGGTTAGGGATCAACTGGCCTTCAAGGTTCCTGACCGATGCCAAGACCTGAGGACCACTTGGGTAAAGGCGGTGTGAAAGTCAGTGGCAGAATCAACCATACCAGACGCGGTGGCCAAGCGTAGGTACCGAGCTTCGAGAAACATTGAACTTCCCACGGCTCTTTTGGGAGTCCCATCACTTTGGCTCCTCAACCACCGCCAAACAAGAAACAACAAAAAAACATGGATGATCTGGAATCCCTCGAGCTGCTTTCCCTCGTGTCCAAAGTCACGTCGGAATTGCAGAACCATTTAGGAATCAGCGAGAAAACCCTTGCCGAATTCGTCATTGCGCAGCGGCTCGAATGCGACAACCTCGATGATTTCAAGTCCAAGTTGGCCGCCGTCGGCGCCGACTTCCCACCAAGCTTAGTGGAGAGTGTTGATCGTCTGGTACAAACGATGCACCCAAAATTCAAGGGAAAACAAAAAAGCAACGCCGATCAACAGCATCATCGATCCGCCGAGGAAACAACAAAAGTGTTCAAGGGTTTGACTATACCCGACAAGGAGGTCGAGGCCGAAGTGGATGCCATTGATGATACGTTTGCGCTTTTGGAGAGTCTCGCGCCGAAGCCATCGGCAAAGAAGGAGGAGCGCGCGCCTAGGAAACGAAGTCCCCCGCCCGACGATTACCGAGACGAATACGGCCGCGACGATTATCGGGACGATTCAAAACGAAAGCGCAAGGATAGGTATCGGTCTAGATCAAGGTCAAGATCACGATCGCCGGCTAGAGGACGTCGGAAGGATCGATACAGAGACGACCATGACGACTTCCGCCGACCACCTCAGCAAGAGCTCGATGATGCGCCGGTGCTTCACAAGATTTATGATGGTCATGTCACAGGTGTAAAAGACTTTGGCGCATTTGTGAATCTGCACGGAGTAAAAGGAAAGGTTGATGGTCTGGTACACATCTCAGCCTTTGGCCAACGAATCAGCCATCCGGAAGAGGTCGTGAGCAGGGGACAGAATGTCAAGGTCAAGGTCGTCAAAATGGAAGGGAACCGGGTTGGTCTTGCGATGAAGGGCGTAGACCAGGAAACTGGTATGGATCTTGAACCACAACTGAAGTTGGGATCTGGCGCCAACATGGAAGCTCTGGGCGGTGGAAAGCGAGGTTTTGGTCCTGGTGCCAATGATGTCAACGGAAATGGCTCGTTCATAGCCGCTGCGGTGGCCAGACAGCAGAAGAAGAGGATGACTTCACCTGAGAGATGGGAGATCCGACAGATGATTGCTGCCGGTATCGCCAAGGCTTCCGATTATCCAGACCTCGAAGAGGAGTACACTGCCACACTGAAGGGAGAAGGACAGATGGAGCTGGAGGAGGATGTGGATATCGAAATCCGGGACGAGGAACCACCTTTCTTGGCCGGCCAAACGAAGCAATCGCTAGAATTATCACCCATCAGAGTTGTAAAGGCCCCTGATGGCTCGCTGAATCGTGCCGCTATGGCTGGCGCAAACTTGGCAAAGGAAAGGAAGGAGCTCCGACAAGACGAAGCCCAGGCGCAGCAAGAAAAGGCAAAAGTCGACTTGTCCCAATGGCAGGATCCCATGGCAAACCCCGAGAATCGGCAGTTTGCAAGTGATCTGCGGAAGGGAAGGGCAGCTCAGTCATCCTCTGACGAAGTTCCCGAGTGGAAGAGAGCGGTTGTGCCAAAGGACCAGTCGCTTGGGAAACGGACAGACATGACCATCAAGGAGCAACGGGAGTCGTTGCCTGTGTATGCTTTTAGAGAACAGCTCATCCAGGCTGTCAAGGAAAACCAGGTCCTCATCGTTGTCGGCGAAACAGGTTCGGGCAAGACGACTCAGCTCACGCAGTATCTTGCCGAAGCCGGTTTCACCAACAACGGCATGGTTGGTTGCACACAACCTCGTCGTGTCGCTGCTGTCTCGGTTGCCAAGCGTGTGTCCGAAGAAGTCGGGTGCCAGCTCGGACGGGAGGTTGGTTATACCATCAGATTCGAGGATGTTACCAGTCCAGCCACCAAGATCAAGTACATGACGGACGGCATGTAAGCTACCATCTCTTTTATAGTTTGGATCATTGGAATGATACTGACAATACACAGGTTGCAACGTGAAATTCTGATCGACCCCGATCTCAAACGCTACTCTGTTATTATGCTGGATGAAGCTCACGAACGGACTATCGCCACTGATGTTTTGTTTGCCCTTTTGAAGAAGACGATGAAGAAGCGGAGCGATCTCAAGGTGATTGTCACCAGTGCCACGCTCGATGCCGACAAGTTCAGCGAGTACTTCAACTCATGTCCAATTTTCACCATTCCCGGCAGAACTTTCCCGGTAGAGATCCTTTACTCAAGGGAACCAGAGTCGGATTATCTCGACGCAGCGCTTACAACAGTCATGCAAATTCACCTTTCAGAACCCATGGGAGACATCCTTCTCTTCTTGACGGGACAGGAAGAAATCGACACATCTTGCGAGATTCTATACGAGAGAATGAAGGCGCTAGGTCCGGGCGTGCCGGAGCTCCTCATTCTCCCAGTCTACTCTGCGCTTCCTAGCGAGATGCAGAGCAAGATTTTTGATCCTGCACCACCTGGCAGCCGCAAGGTTGTCATTGCCACCAACATTGCCGAAACGTCCATCACGATTGATCATATTTACTATGTCATCGACCCAGGCTTTGTCAAGCAGAACGCTTATGACCCAAAGCTGGGGATGGACTCTCTTATCATCACCCCTATTTCTCAGGCACAAGCCAACCAGCGTGCCGGTCGTGCTGGCCGTACCGGTCCAGGAAAGTGTTTCCGGTTGTACACGGAAGCTGCTTACCAGTCTGAGATGTTGCCTACCACCATTCCCGAAATCCAAAGACAGAACCTCTCAACCACTATTCTTATGCTTAAGGCCATGGGTATCAACGACCTTCTCCGCTTTGACTTTATGGATGTAAGTTTCCCTTGTTATCGGTGTCCATTTTTGTTTCAGTTGCTGACTTTATGATAGCCACCGCCAGTCAATACAATGCTTACAGCTCTTGAGGAGCTGTATGCCCTCGCAGCCCTTGACGATGAAGGTCTCCTGACTCGTCTTGGAAGAAAAATGGCAGATTTCCCCATGGATCCTTCCCTGGCAAAGGCACTGATCGCGTCAGTCGACAAGAAGTGCTCGGATGAAATGGTAACAATAGTCGCCATGCTGAACCTTCCAACCATCTTTTACCGGCCAAAGGAGAAACAGAACCAAGCCGACCAGAAGAAGGCCAAATTCCACGATCCCCACGGCGATCATCTGACCTTGCTGAACGTCTACAACTCGTGGAAGCAAAACGGCTACGCCAGCCCCTGGTGTTTCGAGAACTTTATCCAGTTCCGAGCGATGCGTCGGGCAAAGGACGTGCGTGATCAGATCGTCAAAATCATGGAACGTCATCGTCACCCAATCATCAGCTGCGGGCGCGAGACTGAACGAGTTCGACAGGCTCTCTGCGCTGGGTTCTTTAGGAACACTGCGAGGAAAGACCCGCAGGAAGGTTACAAGACTCTGACGGAGGGTACACCGGTTTACTTGCATCCCAGCTCTGCGCTGTTCGGGAAGCAGGCCGAGTGGGTGATTTACCACGACTTGGTCCTGACGACGAGGGAGTACATGCATAACACGACGGTTATTGAACCAAAATGGTTGATTGATGCCGCGCCTACCTTCTTTAAGCTGGCGCCGACGGATAAGTTGAGCAAGAGGAAAGCGGCCGAGAGGATACAGCCGCTGTATAATAAGTTCCAGGGCGAGGACGATTGGCGGTTGAGCGCGCAGAAGAGGGGCGGAAGGGGTGGTGGAGGTGGTGGTACTTGGGGTTAATTAAACTGTGTTTCGGTCAAAATTGGAGTTGGGATTTGGTTAGAGATATGTGATGAGGCAAGCAAGCAAAACAAAAAATGAGATGATACCCATTACAAATCCATCTATTCATATATATCTCTCTCTCTCTCTCTCTTCAATTATTCTCCATCTTTTCGTCATTTCTTCTCCCCTCCCCCTCTTCCCCTTTGTCAAACAAAACCCTCCCCAAAAACTCAACAAAATCATCAACCCCTTGGCCGTGTTTCAACTCGTGGCCCCCGTCCTCGTACTCCCTCCACTCGACCTTTTCGAACCCGAGTTGCCTGAGCGCGTCCCTCATCTCCCTTCCCATCTGCACAGTCACCAACGGATCATCAGCACAATGCTCCAACAAGACGGGCGTCCTTTTTACCGCTTCTGCTCCCTCTGCTTTGTCTGCAGCACTCGACGTTGTCGTCAAACCCAACCCCAAAACCTCCCTATAATCCGCCATTGTCTTTCTTTCCGGCGAAACAAACGGCAGCCGGCACGACAAGCCCACAAACGCACCCAGAGCACAAGGTAAGTTAAAAAGCAGGTGCGCGCAGGTGCCGCCGCCCATCGAGAACCCGGCTATGATTATTTTGGTCGTGTCGTTGCCGAGCAAGGAAGCTTCGTGCCTGATCAGGGCCTCCAGGAGCGGGATCGAGTGCTGCAGGCCGGGGATCTGAACCTCCGGGTTGAGTGCCGGCTTCGTCGAGTCCCAGACGTCAAACCACTGCGGACGCGCGTCTTGGCTCGCAGGCTCGGCCGCTATCTTCCTCGAAGGCGCCTGAGGGAAAACGATCCTCAGGGTGGGAAAAGCCTTTCGAATGTCTTTTTTGCGACCCCGGCTTTGACCGGTAGTCCGCCAGCGCTCCAAGGCCCTCATGAAGTTGTTCGTGCTGTCCCCCCTGCCGTGCAGGAAGATCAACGTGTGGGTGTGTTTTCGTCTCCTCCTCCAACCCGTCAGGAAGACGTTTCCCCCCCTTTTGGGCGGGATCGTGATGAGCGGTTGGAGCGGGGAGTGCGTCATGACCGACATCAGCCAGGGGAACACGACGTTGAGCATGAATCTCTGGTAGGCGTGGACGCCCACGTAGGCGGAGGAGAAGAGGAGGAAGTAAAAGATTATCAGGGCGAGCATATTGCTGTCTTGTCTCTTTTCTCTTTTTTATATTTTTTATAAAAAAAATTAAGGGAAATAAAAAAAGAGATGTTATCATGAGCAGTGGGGGGGATTGATACCTAGCTGCAACTGCAAAATAAGCACCAGGCACCTTTTGGGTTTTAAGTTTTCTCAGATTTGGCCCTGTTTCTTCTGCTGCTGGTTGGTTTCCAACAAGCTTAGGATGGATGCCAGCCGAAAACTGAATCCGGATTTGGTCGAAATGGTGTGTGTTTGTTTCTTTGTTGTTTGCCTGGAGCATCTCTCCGCTTCTGACTGTGTCCCCTGTTTTCGGCGAGGGGCATCTTCAAGTTGTTACTGCATCACTGCTGCTATAAGAGCTTTTGGAGCGGGAATTTCTGAGTGTTGCGAGGAAACATCTGGATAGCGACAGAATGAACATACGGCTTTTCAAACCCACCCATCCCTGATGGGAGAAAAGACGGTGTCAAACAATGAAAGAGCTGACCTGTCTCTACTTTAGTTTTCATTATGGGCAACAAATACTTGAAATCTAATCACACTACAGGTATCGGCTTCAAGTTGGTCAAACCGTGTTTTCAAGTCTCAATCCAAATTCGACGTTGCTTTTGCCCTGCTCCCGGCTTTCCTCGCTGCGTTGCATCTGAGCCGAAATACGAATTCATAATTGCCCTCTGATATGCCTTTCCTTCAGGGGTGGGATCCTGCCTGACTGTTACACATCTCAGGGTAGGATTCTTCCCCCTTACGTCCTAGCTCAGCGATTGATGATCGAATTAAGGAGAGGCAGGCGCGCGGTCAGGCATGGTTGAACCAACCAGACGCGTGCCTCGTAAATGAAAAGAGAGACTTGGCAATCGATATTTTGCGCCACAGGAGGGGACGTGAGACATGGAACGTTGGATGACCGACTTTCAGCTCTGTCGCAGATTTGTCAATATCACATACATAACGCGGCGCTGAACCCCTCTTTCTCGGCGTCGGGACTTTCTCCGGGCTCTGTTGATTGTTTACCATTTGAATTACTTTTCACCCTACCCAGGCACAAAAAAAGAGGCAGTACACGGCGCCTTGCAATCATGAGCGAACTGTATAGCAACACGGGCTTTGCCGTGGGTGCTTCTCTCGTTGGCATCACCCTGATACCGGTGGCTGTCACGTGGGTGGTGAGCTTGAAGAAAGTCGTGATTGCTCCCAATTCGAAACAAATCAAAATCGCCCGACTTCTGGCTCAATGCGCGCTGCCTGTCTTTGGATTGTGAGTGGACTGAATGAATCCCTCAGGTCATTGAATACCGTGACTTACATGATGACAGAGGTATCATACTTAACATACCCGTCCGCGCCCTGCGGGCATCGGGCGCCATCGAGAACGATGCATCGGTTTACCGAACACAGCTTTACCTCTGGCTGACAACGGTGTTTCTGTTCTACGCTGCAGCCCTCCTGACTTCTATGGCCGCCTACATTGCCACTTATGGAGTTTTGTACTTGGCATTAGGGCGATGGAAATGGTGGTCATTGATACAGCTCGACGCTTCCATCGGGGGCGGAGTCATCAGTATCCTGATCATCGCCTTGTACGCGAAGAATATGTCGTCCCTGTCAGGCGAATCGACCTCTTCGCTGACAAGATACGGCTTTGACTTTTCGCTGCACTGGCTCGCCCTTATCGTCGACGGCACCCTTACCATCGTCGCACTCGGGGTTGGCGGCGTTGCGATTTACGCCGCGTCGAAATTGAACAAACCGGACCGGGCGCACCTGAACATTGGCAAAATTCCCGTGGCCATGTTGGTCGCCTCATTTCTCTGGCTGGTCCGTTGCGTCTATAGTGTGGCAGTCGGCATCAAGAATATGCAGGACGATTGGTCCACCGCCGAGTATGGTGCGCAAAACATTGTCTTCCCGCTCTTTGAGCTTTGGACAATGGCTGCCGTTTTGGCTCTGGTGGTTTACGTTGTCCGTCGTCCCATCTGGTCGGATCCCTCGGCGATTCCAAACGAGCCTCGTCCACACCAACTGCCGGCAGTCGCAGCGCCGCCCGTCGTTCAGTATGTTTATGTCCAACAGTTGGCGCCTGGTCAGCAACCGCCACCGCAGCCGTATATCGTCGGCCAGCAGCCACCGCAAATGTACCAACAGCCTCCTGTCTACCAACAAGGCCAGCCACCTGTGGTATACCAGACTCAGCCGTTTCAGACCCAGCCTTTTCCACAACAGCCCGTCCCACAGCAAACAGTCCCAGTCCAGCAGCAGCAGCAGCAGCAGCAGCCAATTCCAGTCCAACAGCAACCCGCTCAGCAAGCAACCCAGTAACCGAGGTAAATGAAAGGAAATGGTGTTTGTAGAGAATAGGATGCCCTCAAATATACCCCCTCACGTGCCCCTGCAGGCAGCAGCTGCAAGCGATCGGCGATCCATGAAAACAGGACCGAGCTAAAATCAAAGAATGAAGAATGAAAGTGACACAAGCTTTGGAGGATGCGGTTTCGGTTGGTTGGTGCGGAGCAAACGTTCCCCAAAACGAACGAACGGACGAACGGTGTGGGGGGAGGGAAAGCTTGCGTCATGGTTTCTGGTGACGTCATAGCATCAAAGCAAAGGGAAAAAGGCAACACATCCCCATCTTCCCAACCGTTCCAAAAGCCGCCATCATCTCTCTTTCTCTCCCCACGCCGTTAATTTAGAAGAAGAACCGCACCCTTGACCCAAAAGAATAATAATTCACAAACCAAATCCGCCACAATGATCAACAACACTCTCTTCACGGCCCTCGTCGCCCAGCTCTGCCTGGCTTCCCTCTCCCTCGCTGCTCCCGTCGCCGAGGCAGCTGGTCACGGCAACTCGTGGCAGTATGGCACCGGCGGTGGCATCTTGGGCTTGATTGTCCTCGTTCTTGACATCATGGTTTTCAGTATGTTTTTTTCCCCTCCACACACATCCCTTTCACTATACACCAACTAACAACCCCTCCAGTCGAGGTCTTCCAATCCAACCGCCCCGCATCACACAAGATCCTCTGGTCCTTGGTCGTCTTCCTGTTCCCCATCCTCGGCATGCTCATCTACTATCTCTTCTCCAACCGCGCTGCCCACAACAACCGCTCTGGCTATGAGACGCTGGCCCAGTAATTGCGAGGTTGTTTGGTCAGGAGGAGGAGGAGGAGCAAGATTTCTTTTTTTTTTTTTTTTTTTTTTTTCTTTTTTCCGTATTCATGAAATGAGTTTTAGGCATGGGTTTTTTCAAAGCAGGAGCTTCAGCATGGCATGGTATGGGAATACGATGGGGCAACCGTGAACAGCAACATGGAGGAGGTTTTGTTTGTAATAAAGCAGCTATTATGACGAAAGCCGTTAGCAATTGATGATTTTTATATTTAATGGTTTACTGTGAGCGTGCTGGCTATTCTGGTTTATTTCAATCTCTGTTTGTTGTGCGTGTCTTTTTGTTTGTTTCGTTGACAGTATGGGAAGAACTCGACAACGGAGGGAAACATCTTGGCATCTCTTAATCGAACCGTTCACACTACAGATAATTATACACTAGCTAGATTTGTGTGTCCCAAGAATCCCAGGTATCTGGTCATGATGTCAAACGGCCGAACTTCCACCTTTTCGGACCGTCTCCCATTCTTCCGCCACTTCATATAACCAACCACATCACTACCTACAACTTGAGGAACACCATAAACCCCAGCCATGAAAAACTTGATAACCCTCATTATTCTGCTCACTACATTCCTAACTTTGGCATGCAATTTCGACCCTGGTCCCGGGCCCTCAATCAAGCAGCAACGCACTTTAGCCAACCCGGAACTGACTATCAACAAAATCCCGTACAAAACGAGAGCATACTGGATGCGGCAGGCGAACTTGGCGCTGGGCCACCCGTGTCCGTTTGCTGCTTTTGGGAGCGTGATTGTTAATCATACCTCTGCCGGCGCGAGTAGTGGGAATGGGCTGGGGGAGTTGGTTTGCGTGGGACGGAATGTGGGAGGGTTGAGTGGGAATCCCGTCATGCATGGTAAGTCAGTTTCTTTTTTTTTTTTTTTCTTTTTTTTTTTTTCTGTTTTGCTAACACTCAGTTAGGTGAAATAACAGCCATAACCAACTGCTCTCAGATCCTCACCTCGCCTGATGGTCCTTATCGCCTTTCTCCCACGCAAGCTCTTGCCGCTTTTGTAGATTTGACTCTGTACACGAATGCGGAGAGTTGTCCGATGTGTGCTTCGGCTATTCGATGGGCGGGGTTCAAAGAGTATGTTTATGGGACGAGTATCGACGAGCTGGTGGAGAAGGGATGGGGCCAGATTCGGATCAGCAGTGCTGAAGTGTTTGAGCGGAGCTGGGATTTGCCGAGTCATACAAAGATAATCGGCGATGTATTGGCGAATGAGACTTCTGGTTGGTTTAGTTGGCAGTTTAATCAAGGGGCAGAGTGTCCAAGTGGTTGCAGAAGGGGTGCGGATGGAGACGATGAACGTGGCTTGGGGTGCAAACCTGTGGAATTATGATGGGGGATTAGAGTTCTAGATCTTGCGAGGATTCGAAATTCGAATAATTTGAGTTGAATTAGTACATGATAACCTAATGGGCAGAAATTGGATATTTAATTGAAAACCCCAAATCACGATGAAGAGAAGTCCTTCTGCAATCGATTTTATTCAAATTCAGCAACTCCAATCAAACATGTTGACATGAGCTTCGATTCTGAACTTCAACAAGCTTACGCTCTCTTCCCTATTCTAGTCACGTCTATTTCTCAGCCGTCAATCCATCGCAGTCATTACGATCATGTCTCTCTCCAGGTCCTGGTTCAATGGCGAGGACAACGAGGCCCGTTCAAACAACCGCAGCAACACTGACGGTCTGTCAGACTGGAACATGATGCAGAGCGAGATCAAGGACATGAGGGTCCGGGGCATTTACTATGGCAAGGCCAAGCCCGACAGCACACCCAAAGCCAACGCCACCGACAGAACCAAGTATCCCAAACGCCACCAGCCCATGAAGTTGGAAAGACCCAAACTTAGGACCCTCCTCAGCACCAGCAGCGCTACCAAGGCCAGCAGTACCCCCGACACCGCGACCACTACTACCACGGGCCCAATACACTACCCGAAGCGTTACCAAAGCACCTTCAAACGCCGCGGCAATACCAACATCCCCACCGCACCCGTCAGCAACTCCACCACACGAAGCCCCTCCCCTACCTTGGACGAAATGGCTGACTACCTCGCAGGCAACGGCAGCCTCTCGGAGAGCGGCACCGATGGTTTCCTGAGCGCCAAGTCACACATCTCTCTCACTGGGAGTGGCAACAAGACCGGGACCAGAAAGAAGTTTCAAGGCATCGAGGGAGGCGCACATGGCTAAAAACAAGTAGGGGCATTGCCTTTTGAAACCAGTCTGGTACGTTGTTTAGGTGGGAGAACGAAACGCTCAAGGACATATATACCCAATTAGATGGGCATTTTCGCAAATTCAACAGGGTTGTTTTTTTGGTTTTTTTTTTCAAAAAGAAGAGCAAAGAAATAACCCTTTCAGAGTAGAAATTATGTTTCTATGGATTTTGGAAGAAAATTTCAATAGTGAATAGTTGAGGATTGTATGTAAGTGTATGAGTGTGTATGAGTATGTGAGCGTATATACTAGATAGATATATTATCCCTCCAGTTTTGCTTTTTTTCTTTTTCTCTTTTTTTCCTCTTCTTTTTTTCTCTTCCTTTTTCCTTTTCTTTTTTTCTCTTCCTTTTTCCTTTTCTTCTTGCTTTTTGGTAGTGATTTGATTGAAAGCGTGGCATCGTGGAAGATGGACTGTCTGCGTGTGGTCGGTTTGATTTGCTGGCGTCACGAAGCAACCAATAAAAAAAGAGAGGCGGTGCAGAAAAGAAGCGAAGCGCGTTGCTTCGCCGCTTGGCAGCGTCGTTGGTCCGCTTGGGTGCTTTGATGAGCAGAAACTCGAACCTTGAGCATCGCCTCAACTTGTTCAACTTTTGCGACATCCGAGCTTTCCGATATCCACGACACCACCAGCCTACAATATCTATGGATGATACGTCTCAGCACCATGACTTGGAAGGGCCGCCTGGTCCTTGCCCGTTTTGCCATGACCTAAACCCCAAAAGGGGACCAGGTAGTCGGAGCAAAGGCGAAGACCCTGGGGTTCTTGTTGACCTGAGAGTTGTCAAAAGCAGGGCCAGTGAAGGATGTCATACATGCGAGATTATTGGACGCACCCTCACTCTGTTGGATCCAGAATGGCGCAGCAAGATTGACACTCCTGGCGGGGAGTGCAGAGGCGATAGTGTCCATGAACCCCTGTTTGCGACACAGCCAATCTTCGACTGCACATGCGATATGTTTCGACTTGTTCCCTTGAAGGTGACTGACACAATCTTGCTGTCCTATCCGTGTGGAATGTTCCAGCGGGATGTATCGGGGACTGGGGGGAACACCATCGAGCTTTACGTGAAAGAAGGTAAATTCTACCGACCATGTCATGGTGTGTTGTCTACTACCTTTCTTGGGGCTAACTTGAATATCAGGTGTGCCTAGGCCCATGGGCGACATTGACGTAACACATTACCATCGAGCATCTCAGGGCTTACAAGAGCGGCTACGAGTGGTCCTGGACTTGATCGATGACTGCAGGCATAAACATTATGGGAAGTGCTCGGAAAGCAATAAGAGCGTCAAGCCAACGACAAAGTGGAACACATTCAAACTCGGTGTGAATGAAAGGTTTGGGAGGAAGTCAGGAGCTACATCAACTCGGCTCGAAGAGTACCAGGCTGCCACGTTGCCCCCAAGAGTCCTCGATCTTCGAAACTTCACCTCGGAGAGTAAACTCCGTCTCTTTGAGACCGTAGGTTACCAAGGCTGGCAAGACACATACGCTTGCCTCAGCTACTGTTGGGGCGCCAGAAACTCGTGCATGACAACGGCTGCTACACTTGCTCCACACCTCGATGACATTCCTTGGGCGGACCTCCCACAAACCTACAAAGACGCAATTCAGGTCGCATCAGCATTGGGGCTATCCTTCCTCTGGATCGATGCGCTATGCATAATACAGGGCGACCAACAAGACTGGGAAGCCCACGCGGCAGAAATGGCCAACATTTATGGCAACTCGACTCTCGTTATATCGGCCGTGGATGCATCAGACGTTACTCACGGCTTTCTTCGTCCGCCACGAACTCTGGCCGACGTGTTTGAAATCGAGACGGGGGAGATCACGGTGCATGCTCGGAGAACCCTGGACCATATCTGGCTCGATTCATCCGACAGTGACAGAATAGGGCAAATTCCACTGTGGTCCCGCGGTTGGTGCCTGCAAGAGGAAGTACTGGCGCCACGGGTGCTATCATTCTATCGTGACGAATTCTTTTTTCAGTGCGGCTCAGGCTACTTTCGCTGTGAATGTAACTTCCACCCCGACGGAGATTTCGAAGACGAAGGTTGGCTGACAACACCAATCAAATTGAGATTCTACAACACACTTCTCACATTCGTTCCGACCAAGGCGAATCGTCACTGGCAAGGGGTGGTAGAGTCCTACAGCAGGCGCAAACTGACTTTGCCATCGGATAAATTACCAGCCCTTTCGGGAATGGCTCAAGCCATACAGAAGGATTATAAATTGGAATACCTAGCTGGGCACTGGAAAGATGACCACCTGTTTGAAAGTCTTTGCTGGATTCCAAGCATTCTTCAACCAGAAGATCACGGTGGTTTCACATCAACCTACATTGCTCCTTCTTGGTCATGGATGTCGTTTCAGGGCTCAATCAAGACAACCACGATGATATTCGAAGAGGACACGGTCGCCACCGGCACCAGGCTAATTTCGTACAAAATCAAACCGGCGTCAAAAGATCCAACTGGAGCCATACTTGCTGGCCATCTGTTTGTGCGAGGGGCTTTTCTGGATGCCACCGTTCGATATGCAGGGAATAATGGAATGTTTATTTGGCGAAACAACCAAAAAGTATTCGGTAGGCTCGATCCTGGGAAAGTGATTGGAGAAGATGATGCTGTCGTCTGCTGGCTTCTGTACAAGCAACAAGCTCGGTCTGGTCGGGACGAGTTATGGATATTCTCCATTATCTTGCGAAAAGTCAATAAGAAAAGGTGCAGACCTGTCTACGAACGCGTTGGAGTCATCGATGACGCATTTCCTCCCACCGATAAACTCAAGTTCTTCGATGGATGGGAGACAGAGATGAAGAAAGCCTACCTCGTCTGACATGGGCAGCCTTCTCCTTCCGGGTGCGCACCGGAATCCCGCCTTCCAACTGAACCAACAATACCCGATGGTTTCCTCCTGGCAACTGCTCTGACGACATTGGGTGCCACGGGGTGCTTTCCCTTCCAGCTCTGCCCGCCACAACATTCTCAGACAATCATCCGAGGGGAGCCTCCAGATCTCCCGCCTTCTTCCAAACAACCACTCAGGCAACAACTTTAACTTGACACCTTGCCACCAACGACCATATTCTACATCATAAACATATATACTATTCTTCACATCCCACAATGAAGCTCCTACAGGCCTTTGCCGCTTCTGCTGTCTTCGTTTCCACCGCCGCTGCGGGCATCATCAGTCGTCAACAGACATGGGCCGACGCTTAGAACACGCACGATTCATATCTTGGACCGGACATCCAGACTACCGACATGCAAAACACCACCGACGATGAGCCAGAGCCTTGGTGGGTAAGTATATTTATTATTATTTTTTCCTTCACGTCTGCCCCGCTTGGGTATCCTGTCACCCGTGTTACATAACCTCTCCTTCATTTCCCAATTTGCACACATCCAAAGAGACTAACCACCCCAACCCCTCGTCCCAGATCCAAACACCAACCTGCAGCACCTCCCACGGCGGCCCCGTGCCCAAATTCCAAATAAAAGACATGATCCAAGGTCTGCGCAAGCGAACCGGCTGCAAAGCCCGACCGAAGGAGTGCCTCGCTCTCTACTGCCACAACGACCTCGGCGGCGGCGTCTTTTTGTGCAACGCCGAGGACGAAGCCCGAACCTTTAAATGCAGGCACCTCGCCGCGGACTTGGACGCCCTAGCCGACTACTGCGCGCCACCGAGGGAGGACGGACAGGACAGAGTAAAGACGGGCGACAAGAATAAGTATGCGGGAAAGAGCAGGTTTGATCCGTGGACGCCCAAGAAGATGCCGCTCCCCGGCACGCCGATGGATGACAGGTTGAAGGATGGGGACGATTACATGTACAGGGCTAGGTTTGGGCAGACGAGGCCGTCGGAGCATACGAGGCTTATTTTGGCGAATACGGGGAAGAGGTGCAAGATGGAGTATTCGGATGATAAGGTTTATGGGCCGTGAAGGACGATTGCGGTTGGGATGGATAGTGTGTGTTGCTTTTACCTACCTACCCGTGAGCACTGTGGTGGTGCGATGAGCAATGATTAGGAATGCATAATTATTTTTCCGTCTTGCCGTGTGATACTTGAGATGCCTCTGCAAGCCTTTGTGATGACTTTTACCTTGAATGTACTTTGTATGGTTTCCATACAATAAGTTTGGTCAGGGATTTATTCTCCTTTTGTGTGGTTTCGCAAGACTTCAGGTGCTGTGGTCAGGAAGCACATAAATGTATGTCCATCTCAGCCCCTGAACCCCTGAACCCCTGAACCAAGACTCCGCAACTGCCGTAAAACCACACACCACCTATTCAACCATATTCACTCAATTCAAGATCAGTACGTTTTCTTCATGAACTCTATTCGCTGTAGAGATTGTACCCTAAAAACCAAGACATAAAACGCCGTGGACGACGACTTCTCGCTGCTCTAAGGCTAATGTAGAGGCAATTCCCATGGTTATTTGCACACACATCTAACCATCACAACCACCCTGCCCACAGGGAGCAGCAAGTCCCTAAAAAAGGAGAAAAGAGGAAAAAAAAAAAAAAAGTAAAAAAATACATTCCAACATGTCCATCACCGTTCTCGTCAAAAAACATGTAGCCTACGGTATTTCTTTTTTTGTCAATCACCATACTCCTACCAATGCACACACACACAGACAAAATTCCGACCAGAAAAAAAAAAAAAAAAAAAAAAAAGTCAACCTCCTGAGCTAGCCGCTCAAGCTCTACTGTACTGTTTTTAGTTCCAAAGTCCCAAAGTTGGGACTAAATAAAAAGAGCGCCCTGCTGAAGTCGTCGGGATTTTAAACGGGGGCGTGGGTGAAGAGGTAAGAGACCGATTCGCCGTTGTGGGTACGGCGGATGGCCTCGGCGATGGTCGGGCTGATGTCGATGACCTTGAGCTTGGGGCACTGGGGAAAAATTGTGAGCGATTAACTGTGAAACTGTCCGCACCACATATTTATAGACTTACTCTCTCAATCTTGTCGCCGAGCGGGACAGTGTTGGTGACAACGAGAGCTTGAAGAACGCTCCCGTTGAGGTTCTCAATGGCATTGCCAGAGAGAATACCGTGAGTAACGAGAGCCAAGACGGACTTTGCGCCGTTCTCCTTTAGCACCGCGGCTGCCTTCACCAGGGTACCACAGGTATCGGCCATGTCGTCTATTGGTGGAGTCAGTTTTGTCCCCTTTTCTTCCCTCAGAATATTAATATCACAACATACCAACAAGAATGGCCACCTTGTCCTCTACATTACCAACAAGAACCATGCGACCGACGACGTTGGGTCTCGGACGCTCCTTGTGGATCAGAGCGAAAGCCGTGTTCAGATGGTCGGCAATCGAGGTCGCGCGCTTGGCACCGCCGGCATCGGGAGAGACGATGACGCAGTCTTCTGCCCTGAAGTTCTCTCTGATATATCGGAGGAAGGAAGGCTCGGCGTAGAGGTTGTCTACGGGGACACTGAAGAAGCCTGTATGGTGATGGTTAGTGGTCGGCGCAAGTTCATTCTAATTCGGCTCGATGTCAGAATTGAGCTGTGCCATACCTTGGATCTGTTGTGTTACGGTTAGCGTTCATGCTCATCTCAAGATGCTGTTCGAAAGGCAAGACGTACCTGAGAAGCGTGGAGATCGACAGTGACGATGTGGTTGGCACCAGCTGTTTGAAGCATGTTTGCGACAAGCCTAGCGCTAATAGGAGCTCTGGACTTGTCTTTTTTGTCCTGACGAGCGTAGGGGAAGTTGGGACTGCAAAAGTCAGCGCCCCATCTTTTGATATTGCCGGCAGCAATTGGTATTCCTCACATGACAGCTGTTATCCTTCTCGCACTGCGCAGCCAGTATGTCAGCTTCCGACCAGAGCAGTAGGCTGTTGTTGTCTGTGTTCTGCCCACCTTGCAGTTCTGCATGCGGAAATCATAATCAACAACTCCATCAACCCCTCGTTAACGTCGCCCGTGGCGGTAGACTGGACAATAAAGACATCCTCGTCGCGGACCGACTCGCCGACGGTGAAGGAGGTTTCCTGGTTGGAGTAGTTGAGGGAGATGGTCCTCGCGACCTCGATGCCGAGCCTGTGAGGGAAAACGAAAGCCGGTTTGTTAGCGGATTGCCGTGCGGTCTTTGTGTGCTTTGGAACAAATGTACCTCTTTGCAATGTTGTTGCTGAGGTCGGGGTGGCTGCGGCCACTGATGAGCTTGATCTCGTTTGCCATTTCGGCGGACATGGTGAAGGAAGAGAGATTTCGGTCGGCCTGACGGCGGCGACAAGACCAAGAAAATTGTCAAGTTTTCCTGCGTCTTTGCATTGCAGCTGTTAGCGGGGGACATGGGTGCGGGGCTGTAACATGTGCAATTAGCACGTACCGGAAGGGGGAGGTGGGAAGGGCAGAGGGAGGGTCACAAATGGAACGGGGATATATGATGATGATCTCTTTTTTTTTTTGTATCAAGAAAGTAGTTGAATGTCTGACAAGACGCCTATGATAAACGGCACCGGTAAATACCCCATGGCGGGCCCAGGAGAAAAGTTCAAAGAAAAAAATGGAGTGGAGATGGTCCAGGCCAAACCTTCGGCTTGTTCCCCAGGAACCTTGCTCGCCTCACCATCTCCAAGTACTCCACTAATGCCGAGTTTCTTGAGTATCTTTTTTAACTTATCGATAAGAAATTCTGACTGACAGAATGTAACACACGTGAAATCGGCTCTTTTTTTTTTCTAGTCATCCGTTCCAAAGTTTCGGTCAATCCGTCCTCAGAAGATGTGTAATTATCTCTTGACGGAACCTTGACAGCACAGAATTGGCATTCTTGGTTCCATGCAAACTCTCCAAAGATCTTAAGACCCAACCCACGAGACCGATCAGAGATGATGACGATGCACGTTTTCCAACCATTGGCTCGTCCACCATATACAGTACATACAGTACTCGCCCAGCTTGTTCAACGTTTTCCCGACTGTTGCACAGCATGGACATCACCGTCATCGATTGAGCTTTTGTCAATTCGGCCCGGCATTTAAAGGCAACTCGTGGCGACCGGCAGCATCAGGTTACGTCTAGTGTGGGTTACACGGAATCCTGTATGCTGTCGGTAGGCAACGCGCGCGAACGTGATATAAATCTTTCCGTAACCGTAACTGCAGAAAACCCTTTAAAGTGCTGGTGTATCGTAGTATCGGTTATTACCGGAACCTCCGAGACCGTTCGTCTCATGTCATGACACCCCTGTCTCGGGGCAATCTTGACCTGGGATTTCCCTGTTCAACAATCTCCAGCATGGACATTGAGTGCCATATGATGGCCGTGATAATGATCATATTATTCGTTACAAGTAGTCTACTTGTGTTTACGCCTCGCTACACAACGTTCCTACTCCACGATGAACCCTTCTTCGCAGTTTTGTCTGCTTGTTCGTCCCCTGGTGCTTTGTCGTCAAGCTTCCGCGCAGAGATCTCCTTCGCCGGAACATGGTCCAAAACATCCTCTCCGGCCGGACCGCTGACCTTGACTCCGGCAAGAGCAACCTCATCATATGAGCTCCCGGCTTCTTCGTCTTGACTCACGATGCTGCTTGCCTTGCTGACACTTGCGCTCTCCGGGTCTTCAACTCTCAATCCCAAGTTTTTATTTGCCGTACGATCCTCGGTGTTGCCCCCCTTCCAGTCCGCAGGCTTCATCTGGGGAACGGGCTCACCCTCGCCGGGCTCGTTGATGACAACCCCTGATCTGTTGATCTCATCCTCAGTTGCAGGCGCACCAACCGCCCGCCAGACCACCGAGATCCGGTCGCAGGCTCTGGTACCCCTCTGACTTGACCCCTTGATACCGTCCATCTTGTCCCAGTCAATCTCAAAGACGCCGCTATCGTCTGGTTTGCCGCCTTGCTCGGGACCGTTTCCCTCAAAGAAGACGTTGAACCACACATGTGCCACGGCGGTAACCATGGTCAACCCAATATTCCCCGGCGCGCGGTTCCTCCGCTCCACCGAAATATTGATATCACTATTTGGGATCCGGATGGGCTGCCTCGGCTTGAAGATGACTGCCTGTCCGCCCGGTTCCGAAGGGTCGGCGAACGTAATTCCGCTGTTCTGTAAGCTCGCAGTCGACTGAGATCGTGTCTCCTCCTTACCCGGAAGAGTTCCGGTGCTCGGCTCGGACGATATCTGCGAAGCCTCGGGCATCGCAATAGTCTTGCTCTTCTTCGCTGCCGAAACCCCAGCAGCAGCAGACCTCCTCGTAGACAACTTCCTCACCACCTTATTATCCTTCAACTTCCTCGACAGACTCGAACTTCTCGACGGCGTCTTCTCTTCCTCCTCCCCCGCCTTTGTCTTTATCCCCTCATAATCCCCCTCCTCCGCAACCTCCCCTTTACTATCACCGTCCTCCAACTTGGCAACGCCATAGCCAGTCACATCCTGCACGAAATCAACAACCCCACCGCCCCCCGGCGCGCCCCCTTCGACCACTATCCTCTCCTCATTCCCAAAAGTATGAAAAACCTCAATCTTCTTCCCCTCGTCCGCGAACCCCTCTACGCAAAGCTTCACCCCGTTCCTCAACCCCCAAACGTGAACCTCAACAACTTCAACCTCCCTCTCGACGTATTTCTTCCCTCCTCTAGTCCACCGATCAACATAACTAACCCACCTCAGCTGGCTGGGGATCGAAACCCCGCTTCCAAACCCCGGCCTCATTCTCCTCTCGGTAAATCTCGCGAGCGCGTCCTCGGGAGTCCATCCGCACTCGGCAATCAGATAGCTGCACGCCATCGTCCCGCTCCTGCCCTTGCCTGCCTTGCAGTGCACCACCACCACTCTGTTGTTCTCTTTTTTCTCCCCGCCACCCTCTTGCGCAGTTTTAATATCATCAATTCGCTGCTCCCCGCCTCCTCCCTCCAGGCTCCCCCCGCCCAGCCAAACCCTCATCCCCCCCAGCACGAGCGGGACGACCCCGAACGGCGGCGGATGGTGGTCAGGCCAGGGGAAATG
The DNA here is from genome assembly GCA_033297175.1 of Cladorrhinum sp. PSN332. NCBI lineage: Eukaryota > Fungi > Ascomycota > Sordariomycetes > Sordariales > Podosporaceae > Cladorrhinum > Cladorrhinum sp. PSN332. The sequence goes on from MU858914.1 coordinate 102,234, forward strand.
CCTCACCCGCCCGTAGACGGCTTCGTCGGGGTAGCCCGTCCCCTCGGCTCGAAACTCCCATATCGCCCACCCGTCTCCGTGTTTCTCGTCCAGGTACGCGACCAATCTGTCGAGGGGGTTTCGGTACGCCAGCTGCGGGTACGTTTGCGATGGGCCGGAACTTTTTACATTTTTCCACAAACAAAAAACAATTAGCAACACACACACACACACACACACACACACACAGACACACAATGTCGCACTGTCACTAAACAACTAATAATCACAGAGTCCAAAAGATAAAAAAGGGTACCTAGGGTAGGTAGGGTAGGTAGGAGAAGGGTGGGGGGAGAAAAGACATACGTAGCAATAATCTTCTTGGTGACATAACACAAATCCAGCCCGGTCTCCTGGTGTTTCGCCCGCGGTCCAGCGACGATTTGTCGGAGGAGGGAAGTCATTTTGCGACGACGACGACGACGACGACGGCTGCTGTAAACTTTTGTGTAGGGCAAGGTAGGGAACTGACTGATTAGGTATTTCTCGTCACACGAATTTGATTGGTAGGTAGGTATGCTTGAGCAGGAAATGGTATTGTACTGTATATATATAATATATATATATATAAAAAGAAGGTAAGGTGTGTAAATAAAGCTTGTCGCGACTCGAGATAACACAGCATACCACAGTAGAGAGAAGATCAACCTTGGCAGTCCAGTGCGTCACAAGGGTTCTAGGCCTCCCAGGAACCCAAAGGTCAGGCACAGCCAAATGTCACAGCAGCTGAGCCCGCAGCGTGCCAGCGACGTCATGAAGTGGGGTAATCAAGAGGGAACAGTTTTCTTGGCAGTTATATGCTTTACTTTCTAAACTTTGCACCTCGAGGCGTCTTTCAAGGCGTCTTTCAAGGCCAACTCGCTGAACTTGTAAAAAAGAGACATACATATACTTGCTCAAGGATGTACAAAGGCATTCGCCCAAAAACGAAGAATTCGTAATACAAGGTTGTTTGCAAGGAATTAAACAGCAAAGCAAAACTACGTCCTGTCCTTGTCTCATGCCTTTCCCAAACTCCTCTTGAAAAAGGGTTTACACCATCCCTTCGAAGAAAAAAAAAGAAAAAGAAAAAAAAAGAGACCAATGTTCCATAGCCTGTTACTGAATGCGTGGCTCCTCCCTCAGACACAACCAATGCCGTCGCCTTCAAATCCACATCCATCCTCGTCCCCTAAAACACAGCCGTTGCCGTGCCATACTATGCAAGATTACTCTCACTCACGTCGCTTCAATGCCCCACGCGACTTCATGTGACTTGGGATCTCCAGCAGTTTAGGACGTCTTCTTGGGAGCAGCAGCGCCGTTGATATACTTGTTGATGTCGGTCGCGCCGTGGAACTGTCTCGCAGCGTTCTTGGCGGCCTCCCAGGCCTGGCGAGCAGCCGGAGGGGTACCCTGGGCGCCGATGAGGTTGTCGATGCGCGCCTCGAGCTGAGCGAAAGAGTTCTGCACGTGGCTGCTCTGAGCATAACGGGCCCGGAGGAAAGCGGTATAGACGGCAATCAGGATCCAGGAGCGGCGCTGCCAGAGGATGGCGCTGAGGAGCAGACGACCCCAGATCGCAATCTCGAGTCCCGAAACGATCGACATGGATGCGTCATAGTACTGCTTGACAAAGGCTCCGATCGCATCCGACAGAGGGTGAGGCGCATACTGGGGCTTTCCGTTGGGAGAAGCGCCGGCGGCGGGCGGCAACTTCTGAGGAGGAAAGATGGTCGGGATCAGGTTGGCGCGGGTATACGTCGCGACGTGGAAGACGGAGTAGATTCCGTATGGCAAAAGAGCCAGAGGATACTGGGGCGCAAAGAGCCAGATGAGGGCCATCACTGAGACGGTTAGCAAGGAGATTGTTTAGCAACCCCCCGATTGACCAGGGCCAAAAGAAAACTTTTTTTTTATTAAAAAAAAAAAAACCAAAAAAACTCACAGAGGTACTGAATGTTCTCGTCCGAGAGGTACCCAAGGGCACCGCCGGGCTGCTTGGCGCCTGTCTTCTGGCGAGCCCTCCACGTCTTGTACACAACTATGCCGTACGTGCTGGCCGCGGAGATGAAGGCGAAGCGGTAGCAGAATTGGGCCATGCGGCCGTAGTAGTTAAATCTGATCCACGAGAACGCATACCGGGTGATGCAGAGGATGAGCGCCGCGTGCCTGTGAAGAATTCGACGTCAGTTATAAAGCCGTCTCGCGGATTCGTTTTCGACTCGACGATTATGGGCATGATCGTTCCGAGAGCTTTGCAGAGCGCAATCAAACAAAGAAGGACTCGACATACCCAGAAAACCAGGCGACTGGAAAAAGAGAGAGACGGGCGTCAAGTTAGCTTAGGCAAACGGAAGCGGGAATGCAACACGTACACTGCAAAGTGGTCGCAAGCTTTTGCAGTCTTTGCCCAAGCGGCAGGTCGGGTGACGGGGGAGGGGCCATCTTTGGTGATATTAGTTGTGTATGATTGGAAAGACGATGCTTGGTGGTGAAAATACGACGGGCGGTATTCCGGAGCGAGCGAGCTTCTTGCGGTTGAAGCTTTTTTGGTGTGTGCGTGTGTTGAAGTGGGTGTAAAGCTGGCTGGCAAAGGGTGGCTGGTGGAGTTTGACCTCTGTTTCTTCTGGCGGCTTGGGAACCTGGTGGAACAGTAGGATCGAGGAAGCGGGATGGGTCGTGCGTCACTGCCTGGGTTTCTGCCAGCTGCAGGGGTTTCCTTTTTTAGGCGGCAAGCCTTCTCTTATTTATTTTTTGGAATATGATGAGGGAGTTTCGTTTTAGACTTGAAAAGAGAAGAGCGTCTATGAGTTGGAAGGAAAGGATATACACAGCACAGCACAGCACAGCACAGCACATCACAGCACAGCAGAAAGTGCATTCGTCACATTTGTCGTCATTCAATCCATGGCCTCGGGGAGCTCTGCAAGCTCCAAAAAAGAAACCTGGCAAGTCCCTTGCAACATTCACGTGCGGCAGGGAAAGCTCTTGGAGCTGCTCCACGATTCTTTGAGCTCGTCCGGACCAATCATCCCACAGCAACGGACAAATCCTCCGACTCGTCAACAGCCGCCGAAAACACCAACTTCCAATGATTTCTTTGTCATCTTTATCTCGAGGGACTTGATCGCGGGGCGGGCGTTATCTTTGAGAAACTGACGAATGCGGGGTGTGGGTAATCCTTTGAGCTTTATTTGATTCTACACTTTAAACCCCTGTTCCCATACAGAAGCGAGAAATATCTTGTAGCATATCTTTCGGTTCCGGTGCGAAAAAGGGGGCAATGGAAACCTGCAGAGTTAACAACCTGCCCATCGGGTATACAAGAGAATAAATAGCCTATGAATACACATATAATAATATTGTGTACATGCATGCACTGCTGAGCTAGCAAGGGATAATTTAGTATTCCTGGGTCAAGTCCTCATCACATTTTCCAGAAACTCCTCAAACTCCAACGCCACTGATTCCCCTCCGATATCCAAAAACGCCTATACAGATTTGTTTATACATTTGATATGCCGATAAATTTATAACCATGTTTGCTTCGTTAGTGGCCAGCCAACATCTTCCCTCCTCTCCGGTGCCTGAATATCCCTGCGTTCCGGCCGTTCTGGAGGCTCGGTATTTCGTCTCGGCCTCGTTCTCGGAGGCGGAGGGCTAGTTATCTCCAACGGACTCGTTAAGATGTCCCCGTACACCTTTTCTGCTTCATCCATAAAATGCGACGAAGCCGTTCGTCTACTGAAAGCCCTCGAGATGCCGGTGGACGAAGATGCCGTGCTGGGATCGTACATCGAGGCGTTTGTTGGTGCTGAAGCTACGGAAGCTAAAGACTTTGACGGCTTGTGGGCCTTTGCTGGTAGCCTAGTCTTTGGTGAGGGAGGTGATGGAGGTATTCGCGGTGAGGTGAGTGATTGCGGCGGGAGAGATAGAGGTTGTGGTCGCGGTGGTCGTCGCGGTGGTCGTCGCGGCGGGCGTGTTGAGGACTGTGATGGTCTCCGTGACTCTGTGGAATGCCGCGATTTTAGTGATGGTTGTGGCCGCAATGGCGGTTCACTGTGTGATGCCGCAAAGACTTCTGATATGGGCGCCTGCTTTGCCGAGAGAGGTGGCGGTTGTGGTGACAATGGTGATAGCGGTAACGGCTCCAGGTCCCCCGGTTTTTCGTCCCCGACGGGCCTTTCATGCATCATCTGAGTTCCAGTCCCATACCCAGCTGAGCCCTGTGGACTCGGATGCTCCTTCACAATATAGCTTACGATTGCCCGATCGAGCGCCGCGTTCACCTCGTTTTCTTCTTCTAATTCCCGTTGCTTTGCTTTGCGTTTTCGCATGTAAAGCCAGACTGCAATAAACGACAGGAGCGACGATCCAACGACGGAAGCCGCCACGGCACCACCAACCACGGCGGGAGACACAGCCGTCTTGTCATGGCTGACGCCCTTCTGGGTCTGCTTCAAAATCAGCATTTTAGCACGGGGACTTTTGGTGTTTCTGCTTACTTGGTAAGTGGTATTCGACGGTCTTGTGCCTCCTATTGATGTTGCCAGCGCCATGGCTTCACTGATACTGCTCGCAGCCGACTCTTGGGCGGCCGACAGGGCCATTGCGGCAGATGCCTCGACAGATGATAGCGCGCTCGAGGCGGATGCCCTCGCCACCAACAGCGCGCTTGAGGCGGATAAAGAGAGGGACTCGGTAGACGATCGTAGTTGATCAAGAGACGACACCAGTTCCTTCGAAACCGATATGGCACTAGATAGCTCCTCAGACAGTGATGTCGCACTGGCACTCGCAGAGGCCAGAGCATCCTGGAGGGAACTGATGGTTGAGGTGATGATGCCCAGATCGCGCCGATTCAAGTTGGAGTCCGGCACTGTCGCCAACGGCCATGGAGCAGAGGCTGTCGTGATGACCTTTGGTTTTGCCGTTGTTGGCGTTGGCATCGAGGTGCGTATGTATGCCGTCGGATCAACCACATCTCGAGGTATTCGGCTGGTAATGTGTGGGCGAAGCTGTGACGAGACGCCTGGTGTAAGATTCGAGTTCTGGTTGACAACCGGAGTGAAGACCCGACTCACGCTGTCATCTGGAGCAGCCGAGTTTGAACAGACAAACAGCACAAGCAAAACTCCAAACGACCGTGATCGTTTCCTTGCCATATTGCAGCCCGGACGGTGAGAGATCGAGACGCCATCGAGGGCATCTCGCTCGCATAGTATTTCGAGAAAAAATGGATAATTGGATGCAACCCAACAGAATGAAAGGGAAAAGTCTACGTCAAAGCTCAAGGTACCGAGACTCCGGGTCGCTCGATACACACATGCGTTGATTGTTCCCTGAAAGCTAGTACACTTGCCTGATGTTCGGATGGGATTCGTTGCCTACTGATTGGCATGACGCACCGTGGCTAGTGAGGAAAAGGGGAGAAAGGAGGCGGCGGGTCGATCTGCCATCCAAATGTCTTATCGTCTCCTTGGACGGTGGGTCGGAAACAGTCTAGAAACCACCGAGGCATCGACCGTGCGGGTAATCGTGCGCTCTCCAAGTCATGGGACATGGGGCGGAGGATATCCCAAGACATGGGGAACAGCTTCCTGAGTCACGGAACCATATAAACCGGCGTGGCCTGTCCCCGAGTGAGTGAGGTGATATGGATCGCCCACACCCCATATTTCAGAAACGCACAGCAAAACGAGATGGGCTGTATCGAGATGTCAACAGTCGCCGTTCCGTGTAACTATTTGCGAAGCCATCAACCACTGGCAGCGATGGGGGAATGCTGTGTTCCCGAGTCAGTCTTTTGCTCGCCACCTGGTTGAAACGGACGGCGTCTGTCAACTTGTCAAGTCAACGGCCTTGTACTCCACGCTCGAAACACGGAAATTCTCTGCCGCTGAAAGATTTGCGAGGTCTCGATAACAAAGAGAGGAGAGTCCTGGATATTACTCGGACAAGAATGAAGTCCAAATAAGGTTGGATTATGTTTGGGGAATTTTGATATTGAGTGGATATATTCTATGAGATCTGGATCTCATCCCCAAATTGGCAGCTGTCACACCAATCGGCATCAGCCGCCTTCGTCACGTCACCCTGTGAAACCCTGGGAAATGAACGGCAGGGTTAGGGCTACTATTGAGTTGAAGAGGTATAGAAGTTGAGCTTTGTTTTGATGTTGAAAGGAGACGAGAAAGTCGGCGCACTAAATGTGTAAATGTGGAGGGATATATCACCCTTCGGGCACAAAAGTGCGTGTTGCGGTTTAAATTTGAGTGAAGTTGCAAACCATTTCAGGAATCTCCTGTTGGGATGGTATGCAAAGTCTTTTACACCTGGTGATATTCACGGACAACTCGTGGAGCATTGCCTTTACCCGTTAATCAGATTCCGGCCGGTGTGCAAGGCGCCACTTACACCCTCAACCCTGCAGATCCGGGGAAAACGGAGCCGGATAATAAGGATGGATGTGGAGTAGTCGGGATCCACGTCATCGGCCCCCCCTGGGCTCCGAACATGTCCTTTTCTATAAAATATTTAGTCCCAAGCCGACAAGGTGAAAAGGTAGCCGATGGAGCTTATGGATCGGATATGCAGGACTTGAACGCCTCCTGATACGACCATGTGATTTTCAAGAATTGAGCACAAATTTCCAAAGCTGCAAGTCGCACTGCATAGACTCCGCTTCAACGGTCAAATACTCGGCGAGAAAAGTGTTAGTGGAGGATGAAGGCGCCATGACACAACAGCCAGGTTCGAGCATGCTTGCTCTGTCCTAATTCACTTACACGGAGGAGAAAATGATGCTATTGATTGGTTTACCTGATACATAAAAAAACTGAGGCTTCCCGCCTCTCGTGTTTCTCTAGAAAAGCAAGGTCTCATGACGGAGTGACGGAGGTGCGGGGCAACTACTCTATCTAATCGTCAACGCGGGGGCAGCTTTTATTCCATCATCCTTAAGTTCCTACACCAACAATTGACATCCTCCTCGTTTCGACCAGACATTGACATTCACATATCTCATTAGGTGCTACTGCTACGACAATGGCTGGCCCTGTCCCCGTCGCAACCTCCCTGAGCGACATCTACACTGTAGATGCCATCGGCGCTCAGGCGAAACGATGGAACAACCTTCTCACAAAGTTCAAGGACACCTACCGCCATGAGCCAGACTTCGTCGCCAGATCGCCAGGCCGTGTCAACATCATCGGCGAGCATATTGACTACTCCTTGTACTCGGTGCTTCCCATGGCCATCACGGCCGATGCTCTCCTCGCCGTCTCCACCTCCGATGTCTCCTCCACCCCCGCTGGCCATTTCAGAATCAAGATTGCGAATGTTCAAGATACCAAATTCCCAGCTCACGTGTTCGACATTCCATACTATGCTGTCGAGATTGATGCCACCGTTCACGAGTGGACCAACTACTTCAAGTCCGGTCTCCGGGGAGCGCTCGAGTTGCTCCGCAAGAAGCACGGCAGAGACTTCAAGCCCAAGAGCATGGAGATCCTCATGGACGGGACCGTCCCCGCGGGCGGTGGTCTCAGTTCCAGCGCCGCATTCGTGAGCGCAAGCGCTTTGGCAGTAATGGTGGCCAACGGCGAGAAGACAATCGACAAGACCGAGCTGACCGAGCTCGCCATCGTGAGTGAACGCGCAGTAGGCGTCAACTCTGGAGGGTAAGTCACGTCAGACTTTTTTTTGTTTTGTTTTCAACACCAACATGTCATATTAACCCCCTTTTTTTCAGAATGGACCAATCCGCCTCGGTCTTCTCCGAACGCGGCTCAGCCCTCTTCGTCTCCTTCACGCCAAAACTCACCGCCCGCCCGGTCTCCTTCCCCAAGACAAACCCCCAACTAACCTTCCTCATCGCCCAATCCTTCGTCACGGCAGACAAGTTCGTCACGGGGCCGATCCACTACAACCTCCGCGTAGTCGAGTGCTCCCTCGCGGCCGCTTACCTCAACGCAGTCCTCAACCCTCCCGGAACCCCTTTACCCACTGACGCCTCTCCCTTGTCCATTTCCCTCCACGGGTTCCACGAAACCTACTTTGCTCTTTCCGACTCGTCAAACATCACCTCGATCCCGCAGCAGCTCAGCCACCTGATCGAGCTGGTCAAATCCACCCTCACAAAATCCGAGGGGTACACCAGAGAGGAAATCGCCGCGGTGCTCAACATCTCGGTCGACAAGCTGAACGAGCAGTTCACTTCGCGGTTCCCCGTTCGCGCGGACAAGTTCAAGCTCAGACAGCGAGCGCTTCACGTCTTCACCGAGGCTCTCCGCGTTCTGGAGTTCATGGCGCTCCTCGAAAAGACACCAGAGCGGAGGGGCGATGATGACACGAGCGCTTACAACGCTCGGTTGGGAGCTTTGCTCAACGCCACTCAGGACTCGTGCAGGGAGGTATACGAGTGCAGCTGTCCGGAGATCGATCAGCTCTGCGCGATTGCTCGCAGGGCGGGGAGCTACGGCAGCCGGCTTACCGGTGCGGGGTGGGGAGGATGCAGCGTTCATTTGGTCCCGGCTGACAAAGTGGCGGCTGTCAAGGAGGCGTGGGAGAAGGAGTATTACAGCAAGCTGGATCTGACCGAGGAGCAGAAGGAGGCTGCCGTGGTTGTCAGCCGTCCCGGCAGTGGAAGTGCCGTGTATAAAGTGGAGGATGGGGGCCCCGTGGTGGTGGACGATAGGATTGGTGATGATATTCGGTTGGCGATTGCTGGCCATTAGAGCAGGAAGGAATCTCCTGAGGTGAAACGCTACGAAATTAACAAGACAGGCATCGCGGTTCATTGTTTTACTCAGGAATTGTGTGTGTGTGTGTGTGTGTGTCTTGCTATCAAAAGTCAAAGAAAAGAAAATAGGCATAAAAGGTCGCTATGTAAACAAACTTAAAAACAGTCTAAACTTGGAATTTCCATGGGACTCCGTTTCCCTTGACTTTACCCGTTTCACATTCCCGTTCCGAAAACCCCCAACCTAACCACTATTGTCCCTTGCCCTTAACGAATACAAACAAAAGCATAAAATATTTTCTGGGTGAGATTTTCCTAAGAAATACCACCACCACCAACCCTCTTCTCCACGTTCCGTATCTTACGATTCAATTTCACCTGCACCCTCCGATACTTGAGAAACAACGCAAACGCATCCTTCAGCACGACAAACAGGCAGCCACCCACCAGGCTCCTTCTCCATCTCTCCGAAAGCAGACCCACCGAGAAAATAGAAGCTCCGGTACGGCCTCTCCAGATCTTAGGCACCACGTGACGGATCGCTTCGCCCATACCGCACGAAATTGCCGGAAGAAGCAACGAAGTGACCATATGCGAGAATATCGAGGAGAAGTACGAGGGTTCGTACATGTCGTTTCGACGCGGTTGGTTTTGCGCTGCTTGTTGTTGCTGCTGTTGTTGCTGCCGTTGCTGCCGTTGCTGTTGTTGCTGTTGTTGAGCAACTCGTTGTTGGCCTTGCTGAGCTGGTTGTGCAGCAGCAGGAGCACGTGGAGGAGCCAATTCCACAGCAACCTGATCCAGCAGCTGGTGAAACTCCTCCCTTGCTTCAGCTTCTTCATCGTCGTCCCCACCACCGCCTCCACCAAGATTAACTTCAAAATCTAACAATACCTCCGCATCAACCCCGCCGGCTCTACCTGCTTGACCATCGTTCCCTGCTTCTGCGCCCTGTCTGTCTTCGTCATCAAAGAGACCAACTACTGCCCGGCCGACGTCGACTATTGAATCCCAGATGCCTTCCTCTTCTTGCGGTGGCTCTTGTGCTCCATTGTTGTTGGGGGCGGGAAGGGCCTGTTGTTGGCCATTTTGTTCGTCCGTGATGAGTCGGCCTCTTTTCAACACCCCGTTGAGTCTCCGCTCGAACTTGCCAAAGATTTCCGAGTACACGATGCTGTAGGTGAATTGAACGACGGGAAACAAAGATATGGCCCATTCCATTGTTGGTGGCCAGGTCAGGTAGTTCTCGTGGGCTAGGAGGATGCAAACTCCCTAGAACAGAAAAAAAAAAGAAAAGGTTAGACAAAAGAATTCCAAAGGAAGATGGGGAGTGAAGGGGAGGAATGCTTACTACCATGCCTATTGGCAGCGTTATCATATTGCCCAGCGTACCCAAGAACCTCGCAAGAACCAGTCCCGGCCCTACCAGTGATAGTTTCGCAGCTTGGTGTAAAGCGGCTGGGAAGGGTCCCAGCCATCTCTTGAAAGTAGTAGGTCCAACTACCAACATACTTACAGCCGACCCGTACGCAGCAGAACCCGCAATACCGCCCCCTCCCATAATTGCCACCAGGATGAAGGGCGAAGCTTGGTTATATATGCGAGCCCAACGATTGCGAATGGCAATGACAGCATCGTAGGGCTCATCAATGAAGATGGGCGCCTTGCATTGTGGACATTTCATGCCGCCGGATTTGGGGACCGTACGACCTGATGATGCCTCTGCTTCCTCCTCTGCTACCCATTGCAGCACGCAGGACTCATGGCCGTCGAGGCTGCATGGGCACGGTTTGCACCAGGTCGTGCCAGGGGTTTCGGCTTCGTTTTCGAGGCAGATCCAGCATGTTTTTTGGGCGGGGGAGGAGGATGCTGATGGTAGTGTGGCGTCGGCGGTGGGAGTTGGCGTCGCCATTGTGGACAAAAAAAAACAGTTATGTCTTCGCGAAGAAATTGGGCGATGCTTCCAGGTTGTTTTGAGGGATGGTTTCTGTTTGGCTCAAGAAAAAGAAGCTGTAAGAACCATACCTAGTAAATGTCTAAAAGCTGCGACCGGTCTGATCCCACAAAACAAAATATATAAGGCGTCAAGACTGCCTGTCTAACCCCGGTGACTGGAGCCTGAGGAGGTTTGCGAAGTTGGAGGAACCTGGAAGTTGCAGACTTGCAGTTTGAAGCTGCGCCTGCCTCATCATTCAGCGCTTGAGCTCAACACTGGCACTGCAGGCAGGGGTTTGCCTTGACATCAGTGGACCCCGCTCCATGCAGGAAAACGGCACATCATTTCAGGACTAAGCGTGGCATCTCCCCAAGATGGAAATTACAACCATAAAATCTGGGATACATAATTACCTGCACATCACATCCATCAAATGCAAGGTTCTCAGAGTCCCAAAATCATAGAAATAGAAATCTTGGTAAATTGCAACTAGAAATGATATTTTATCTCAATATCCAAATACAAAAGTTCCTTATTGCAGTTCATGTCTTGTCTTGGTTTACCCCAACCAGTATTTTGTAGCTTCCCCAACTTCGCCCCTGTGCAACCGTGCCCCACCAAGCGCCTGGAACACGCCCACCTGCCCCTCCATCGATCTGTGTGGAATCCGGCCGACGCATTTGGCTTTCGGGTTGAAATCGACCCGCCCAAAACCAGACATCCCACTCGACCGTCCCTCCCATTCCAGTAAACCTTCCGCCATACTGTGATTTTCTCACCGTTGGCATCGCCCTTTTTTTCCTTCCCTAACCATCACCGGGCGCATTTTCACATAAATCGTCAAAATGGTAAGTTTCTCCTACCCCGCATCGCCACCTCTAACAAATCACCCCTTTTAACCTTCCTTCTTCTTATCCAGGCCGCAACATCCAAGCAACGTCTCGCCCTCGCGATCTGCGACTTCCTCTCGACCTCCATCACGGACGGAACCCTCCCCTCCGACGAGAAAGACTCGATCGAAATCGCCATCAACTGCATCTCGGAAGCCTTCGGCGTCGACCCTTCCGACAAGGCTGCCGTCTCGGCCGCTATTGGAACTCAAAACCTGTCGCAAATCTACTCCGTCTACGAGAAGCTCAAGAATGCCAACCCGTCATCCTCGGCTTCCTCTTCTTCTGCTTCTGCCCCCTCAAGCAGCGGCCCAACCGAGGAGCAAAAGAAGCAGGCCGAGGCCCTAAAATCCAAGGGCAACGCTGCTATGGCTTCCAAGGACTACCCTACAGCTATCGACTATTACACCCAGGCTTTGGCCCTGAACCCCGGCAATGCCATCTTCTTGTCTAACCGTGCTGCTGCTTACTCCGCTGCGCGAGATCATGAGAGTGCCAAGGCTGATGCGGAGGCTGCTGTTGCGATTGAGCCTACTTATACCAAGGCCTGGTCTCGTCTGGGACTCGCAAAGTTCGCGTTGGGTGATGCTAAGGGCTCGATGGAGGCATACCAGAAGGGTATTGAGTATGAGGGTAACGGTGGCAGTGACGCCATGAGGAAGGGTTACGATACTGCTAAGAGACGGGTGGATGAGTTGGCTGCTGATGAGGCTCCTGCCACTACCGGTACTAGATCAGCACCCGGCGCCGGCGGCGGTGGTGGTCTGCCAGACCTGAGCAGCTTGGCTGGTATGTTCGGTGGTGGTGGTGGTGGTGGTGGTGGTGGTGGCCGTGGAGGTGGCGGTGGTGGCATGCCTGATTTGTCTTCCATCATGAGCAACCCCATGTTCGCTTCGATGGCCCAGAACTTGATGAGCAACCCGGATATGATGGCGAACTTGATGAACAACCCCCGCTTGAGGGAGATGGCAAACCAGTTCGGCAGCGGTGGTGGTCTCCCAGATATGGGATCGTTGATGAACGACCCTAATATTGCCGAGATGTGAGTTTGCTTTATGGATTTGCGTGACAGATGAGAAGCTAACAAGAAATGAATAGGGCAAGAAACATGATGGGCGGCGGCGGCGGTGCTGGACGTGGCGCTAACAACGGTAACAATGGGGCATAATTTTATGGCACTTCATTAACTTGGCTTTTCATGAGTTTTATCGAGTCTTTCCGGCTAGAGAGAGGCTGTTCATTTCATCGGAGAAAATAGGAATGCCCAATTTAAATACCCAAAAGTCTACTTCTGTCCGAGTCCCAATTTGTATTTAAGCAAGTTAATCGTGGCGACCCAAGGGACTTATTTATGCGAACATTATACATATGCATAGATGGAGCGTTTTATCATTGCGAATACTCTCGTCATTCGGACAAGTGTAGTTAGTATGTACAGTACATACAAAACTAGAACCGTACATGTACCTGTAAACTCAAAAAGCTTATCCCTGAATCGCACAGCCCATTTTTAGTCAGATACTACTACTGTACTACTACTACTACTACTACTACTACTACTACTACTACTACTACTACTACTACTACTACTACTACTACTACTACTACTACTACTACTACTACTA